>CACRXK020000005.1:124216-176086 GCA_902702795.2 Paramuricea clavata
GTGCTGGTAATGTGTTAGTAATGTGTAATGTGCTGGTAATGTGTTGGTAATGTGCTGGTAATGTGCTGGTAATGTGTTGGTAATGTGCTGGTAATGTGTTGGTAATGCGCTGGTAATGTGCTGGTAATGTGTTGATAATGTGCTGGCTGATAATGCCATCAAGCTTGTTACAAGTTGTTAACAGCTTGTTTCAAACTTGTTACAACAAACTGGGAACAAGCAGTGCGAACACAACTTGTTGACAGCTTGTGAACAGGAAGGGAAGGAGGGAGGGAGAGGGAGTGGGAGAGGGAGAGGGAGAGGGAGCGAGGAGAGGGAGAGAGGAGAGGGAGCGAGGAGAGGGAGCGAGGAGAGAGAGCGAGGAGAGAGAGGGAGGAGAGAGAGCGAGGAGAGAGAGCGAGGAGAGAGAGCGAGGAGAGAGAGCGAGGAGAGAGAGCGAGGAGAGAGAGCGAGGAGAGAGAGCGAGGAGAGAGAGGAGGAGAAGAGGAGAGAGAGCACGTATTTTCATCTCAGCGTTTTTCATAGATCTCCTGTCCTTTTTCCAATAGTACCAGAAAATTCCGCACCTTTGGTCCGCTGGGCGCAGTTTTTCCATGTTCTATCATTATCTTTATCTTTCGTTGTGAACATCATCCTGTCGTTATAATGATTTAGCGAATCTCCAGCATTACCTAGGAAAATATATTATTTGGAGTTAATGAGGTTTAGATTGTTCTTCTATCAATACGAACATTTCACCAACAGTTCGAATAACCTGCTCGATCTTTTCGAGGATCTTTTAATAACTGTAAGAACAATTTTGAATCGCAGCTTTACCAGCTGATTACGTATTGGACACAACAACAACAACAGCAGCCCGGATAACCAGTCTAACAAACTGACTTCTGGATGCAATCTTGCGTATGAACTTTTTTATCTTTCATCTAATTGCATTTCAGTAATTTTCTGAATCGTAGTGACATCAATGTTTACGTCTAATTACTGTCTTTATTATCTGTAACTTTCTGAGAAGGTCTCGGCAGACCATTTTCTCTTTTAAGTGTGATCTGTTGAGATCCAACTACCTTACAATATTTACCTGAAAAACCGCCAACGTTCAGTTTGTAATTCTCAGACTCAGAAGCAACAGAAAATTCCCATACTTGGCGTACGCTGTATCGTTTTCAAAATCCATCAAGTCGACTCTTAACAGACTTTGATCCGATTGTGTCAACCGATGTATCTTATCCAAACCAAGCCAAAAGTTTCCATTGAGATCTCCAAAACCATTTTTATAATCTTGCCATCCACGATAGAAATCCACACTTGCGTCCTGTCTTCTCTGGAACACTGTCCAGCCTCCGCTATCTGTTTTCATGTCACACCAGACTTGAAATGATCCCAAACCATCAGGAACAATTGTATATTCACCATCTTTTCTTTCACCAGATTTGTATAAACTCGCACAACTTTTTGCTGCAATGATAAGCAAACGAACCAAAGTGAAAAATGACGTCATTTGAAAACGACTTTACAAAAGTCTAGTTATTAGATTGTGGTTTTTGTGTCGTAGGAATACTAAGACAACACGTAATAAACACTAAATTAGGGGCCACTCATTAGGAAAGGTGGGGGGTCGGCTTGTACGGCTGTGTGCTTGTGCTGGAGTTTTTTGCGGGGATTCTAAAGATTTTTTCTTTGCTTTCCTCTTTGCACCAAATTTTTTCTTCTTTTGTTTTCCTTTGCGCGAATATTATTTTTGCTTTCCCCCACTCCCCACCCCGTCACTTTTCTAATTGTTCCCCCTTAGTGCTTTAGTAGGTATTTAGTTTCGCCAGTGCATTTTTTAAGGATTTTTCAGTGGTGGGGCAAAACTGCCAAAGAGCCCATTTTCCTTGCCCTCCCCCCAGCATAGTAATATGCAATTGCCAATGAAATTATTTTCCGTAGACAGTCGGACTCCTCATTGATAGTCGGACACATCGTTAACACGCACCCTTAAGCCCTGGGGCATACTAGGAAACATTGTTGCGGAAACATTGTTTCCTACCAATGTTTCGCCATGTTTCCCAGAGTGGGCAAAAACTAGGAAACATTAGTGAGAAATATAGGGAAACATCAAATATTTCTGAATTCGCTAAGAAACATTTTTGCTTCTTGGGAAGCAAATTGTGTTTCCGCAACAATGATTCCAAGGGTGGGCAAACAGGGAAACATTTGAGGAAACATCGAGAATCACAAACGTTTCCACAACAATGTTTCCTAGTTTGCCCAGGGCTTTAATCAAAACATTCAGCGGATACACTTCTTAATATTAGATGAGCTTCCCAGTGTGTCTTGCGCTCGCAATTGGTAATTTCAAAATTTTGGTTGGTTCAGATGCCAAAATTGAGCGTCCTACATTGTGGCTTCATATCTTGTGTGGTGATCACATCTGACTTATTTTATTAAATTATATATTTCGCCATTCCCACTTGCTTTTCTTTGCTTTTGTAACTCTTTGTAAGTTTCATTGTTTTTGATCCCATAATTCTGAACAAATAATATGATCTGGATAGGACGCAATAAGATCTGGATACTAGTATATACGTGTCCAGTAAAATAGTGGCCGGGCTACATGATATGATATTACTAGTAGTAGTGGGCGGGTATTCTGCAATACGTCCTCTCTTCAATTGGGATGATATATATTTTAACTCGCAATAACAATTCTTGAGTGTTTACAGCACCAGAAAAAAACTAGTTTGTAGATTTACTATGGCATCGCAAAGCAAATCGTCCATCTTTTTACACGTGGTCGAAGAAGAACAACTTGGAGTGATAGATATATGGTGTACCAGTGGGTTATGCAGGGTACGAAGGGATCAATCGATAACGCGCGGAGACTTGGACGCGGATTAATGATGATCCGGCTATCAATGACCATCAATGAGGAGTCCGATTGTCTAAGGGAAAAAAATTTGCATTGCCGAATGTGTGAGCAGGCACAAGTTGATTAGGGGGGTTGAAGCTGGGGGCATGTCTCCCAGGTAATTTTTTTAATTTGGGTCTCTGAAATAGCATTTCCTGCATTCTGAGAACACATTTTAAAAAAAAGTTCGAGCTTCTCAAAACAAAGTTTTAATGTTGAAATTTGTAATAAATTGCATGCTAAACATTCAAACAACATAAGTTTAAGTATGCTCACCAACAAATTTTGTTTTTTAAACTTATTTTCAATGTTAAACAAATTTACTCAATACAGGTCCTAGGGCCCTGGCTTTGGGGCAATAGACCATTTCTTTCTTTAGTGGTGGGGCAGACGAAGGGGCCTAGCGGGGAAAATGCCCCACCAGTCCATGGTATTAAAAAATGCCTTCAGTTTCGCTGTAATTTGTAGGTTCCTTGACAATATTGGGATATATAATTTTAGACTTGAAATTTCAACCTTTTTCAGTGTATTTTACTGGAAATGTTTAAGGGATATTATGTATTGATGCCAAAGACACATGCGCAGTGGAGTTTGAAGAGCGTTGCCACAATAAAAACGTAGATTGTTTTGATTTATGAACTGTGTGCGTGTGCACCAAGGCTTGTGGGGACAATACTAGATTCCCCTTATTACGTTTTCGTAGCGCTTTGCATTGTGGTTATAGTGGTATCACTGATATTCAAGATGGCTTATTTTTTGTCCTGACCCGTGTAAGAACTTTTAGAAAAAGCTAGGGTCAGGTGCGCGATAGCCAACAGCAAAATATTCGCGAAAACATTCAATATTTTCATTCGAGGCCGCTATCTTTATCAGTGATACCACTATAACCACAATGCAAAGCGCTACGAAAACGTAACAAGGGGAATCATCTATTGGACGGTCATGTTCAATCACCGTGTCAAACTACCAAATAAGATCTGTTAAGGTAGCTCGTTATAGTTTTTAAAAAGGAAAAATTTTTTAATCCGCCATATTGAAACGTCGTTGTTGCCGTAGCAACAGCAGTTGCGTAACTTTTTTGAAAGATTTAATGCGTAACTTTTGTGAAAAATTCAAACAACTCTTCAGATGTTGTTTTACTTGTCCAAAAATGCAGATTTAAATCGCACAAAACAGTGTCTGCAGGCAGGCAGGCAAACAGTGTCTGCAGGCAAACAGTGTCTGCAGGCAAACAGTGTCTGCAGGCAGGCAGGCAGGCAAACAGTGTCTGCAGGCAGGCAGGCAGGCAAACAGTGTCTGCAGGGCCTAAAGTTGCGTTGCATTGTTCGCAACTTCTCCTGGTTAGCTCTAAATAAATGGATAAAAATTCCACCCGAAATTTCCGTCAACAAAACCCTTCGACATGCAATTAGTTCTATCGAGTGAGAGGCCAAAAATCTTGATGTTTACCCAAACACTTTACATTGACGTCACCTTGGTATATATGTACCTTGCCTTGGTATATATGTACCTTGCCTTGGTATATATGTGTGAACTTGTGGTTAGAGCTCGACAACTGTTCTCTGTAGTTCAGTTGGTTAGAACACTGCACCGGCATCGCAGGGCCGCAGGTTTGATTCCTGCCAGAGGACTTATATATAGTTACATTTTTCGCAGGTGCTCCTGTTTAGATCTAAATAAATATATAAAATTTACACTCGAAATTTCCGTTCACAAATTCCATCACAGGCACAGCATTATTTTCAATCGAGTGAGACGCCAATAAAATCCTAACATTTTAACATGATGTTGAACATGAATATCTCGTGAAATATATATGACCATGCACTCACCGTCGCTAATGATCTCATAACTCCAGATTGTCTGGCTGGGACATGTATGTAGATCTGCCTTACATCTTGCGATGAAAACCACGAGTAAGGTTAAAGCTGTACGCCGCATTTTTACTGCAATGATTGGGTGCGCACCCGCCAAGAGATACAGTAACAAATGAATGAATATATCTGCAAGCGCATAATGTCTTATATAGGCGCGTATATGTAATAAAGCTCTAGACGTGCATGAACAATTAAATTTAAATTCTTCGTTTTTAATTTAAATCTCAACGTCAGCGGCTTCTTTTGGTCTGGCAGGAAAATGAAATAATTATTTTTTAGCATGGGAAATCTTTAGTTGGCCTACAACTCTGATAATAGCTACTTTAAAAAAACAACTCGTCAGTAAAAGTTGCTGTTTGTGAAATCAGAAAGGAAATCTGAACATCACCATGTTTACCAGTTTTAGTTAAAAATAAAACCATGGATACTTGCTAAAACACATGTTAATTTATATTTATCTATAATAGGTGTATTTTAATTTACCTGCACCTAAATACTGCATGTCTTCAATCATTTAATATGAAATATTTGGTAAAATTAAGTTTTGTGTGTTGAATTCATCAGTGAGGGTGCTCGTAATAAAACGATCGTGAAAATACAAGAGTTTGCATTTTTACATTTTAACATTTATGAATGATTCGACATGTCAAAACACAAACCCCGGGAAATAATTTTAAAGACCAGTGCATAATCTTCCCCTCCTTGTACTGACTTAAATTTTATGTTATAGTTTTTGACCCATTTGAAATTGTTAGAAAATTTGAAAACATTTTTGACACATTTGAAACTGTTATCGTACAAAACACTATTGTAAGATAAAGTATATTGTGTGATTTTGTCAGAAACCAGGTCATAACTAAGGGACCGCTCATGTAAAGGGGCTGAGGAAAATTGTTTTCATTGACTTGGGTGAGTTCTCGACTGTTTTTGAATAAACTATAAATACCTAATGGGCCATGAAGCAAATATAGCACATTAAGGTCCTTAAACGGGCTTAATACTTTATTAAGTACTATAATTGCCAAACATTTTTCTTAAATGAAAATTTAAGAATAAAAATAAATTCAAGCAGACATGTTATTGTTGCATTTATATTAAGTAGTTTGTGAAATTAAAAACGAGACCGATATTATACGCAGGTAAATTAGAATAAGTTCTAACCTTCTATATATTAAACAGTTTTACAACTATAGTCTATATTAATTTTTCTTGAGAATAAGACGAAGAACTGGGCGATCTGAGCTAGATGGTGAACTTCTTAAGTAAGATGTAGCAAAAGCTGAGAGCTATGATCCTGTTATACATTCTTTTACGACTTCTTCAATTTTCGTTCTCGCTTTTTCTACAAATTTTACTTTTTGAAATAAATTAAATGTTAAAATCGTAGTGTACACTAGCCTGCATATAGCAAGCGTTTGTTCAGAGGTTGGAGTGAGCGAGCGGGGCTTTCCTGCATTTCTTCCCGCATCAATCCGCCCTCAACAAACGCCACAGACTAACCGCGTGCATTGGAATCTAAATCCTGGTTTTCCGTATTCCAGTTATATGATGTTCTGTAAGGACACATAGCGTTGAAACGTTTTTTTGCAATATTAAATTTCTTCCTTTCTATTAAGTCCTTTTCAAACATGAGGAGAGGGGAGGGGCTAAACAGAGGATCGTCTTTATCAGTGTAGGAATATACTACTTACTCAGTGTGCTGTGTATAATTACTTGCTGTATAAAAAGAATGATCCATACTGATACTCGTATCATTTTACAAACAAACAGATATCAACGACGTTCTAGAGAGCAAAACAATCTGAACGCACGTTCTATAGTCACATTTGTGTAGAACTCCTCTTCTATATACGGGTGTTCAGTGTTTGCATATAATGTTTCTGAGTTTCTTAGTCTGGGAACCAAATATAGCACATGCGGTAGTTAGTGCCTGTTCATGTCAGCCCAGCAAACAAGGGCCTGCTACGAGCCCGGCTATAGGAGGTGTGATGTCATGCACCTTGCGCTGGGTGAGATCTCAGTCAAATGGGGTAAAATTTTCCATATGAAGGCGTTTTATATTCCGCCAGACAGGGATGGACATTTTTTAACGATTTTGACCTACCGGGTGTTCCAAAGAAAAACTGGACACTGTTTGATTTCAGTAAACGTAAAAGCAATAAAAGCTATCGCAATGAAACAAAGATCATTGGATTCAGAAAGGACTAACTTTTATATATATAAAACTTGAATTTACGTGCAATATTAATTGAGCTAGATACAACTATGCAAAATAAAATATTTATTATTTAACAAGTATACATCGGTAATTATAAGGTTGTTTTATGCTAATTTTTGGCATTTTCAAAAACAGTAGTTCAACGTTCAAACAATCATTAGCGCAGTCAATATTGCATGTAAATTCAAGCGCTATATATCAAAATCTAAGTTAGTCCTTTCTGAATGTAATGATCTTCATTTCATTGCGATAGCTTTTATAGTTTTTGCATTACATGAAATCAAACAGTGTCCAGTTTTTTTTGGGACACCCGGTATAATATAGTATTGAACGGCATAGTTGGAAGAAGATAAAAAAAATACATTAATAATTAAATTCGTAATACAAGTTGCATATTTTTTAATTACAACAACAAATATTTCGAAAACGCCATGTTTACATAATCAATGTCGCCCCACCGAGGCTAGCCTGAACACATACCTTCGTTTTGCTCGCCTCCCACCCGCAGATTTTAGGGCGAGCAAAACGAAGGTCTGTGTTCAGGCTACACCGAGGCAGGATATTAGGTGGGATACACTTAAATAATTTATTCCACACACGTGAACTTCCAGGCAATGGTTGCTACATTAAACCGGATACCTAAATTTCGGGGTTAAATTTCGGGTTGGGTAATCCAGAAATTAATTCTTCAGCAAGTGATTGGACTTTGGACAACCCGCAAGGTAATATCATTTCATTCTGTTTTCCAGGTTATTGGTTTTCTGGAAAATCTGATTTTACTGGATATTTCTATGAATAAACTGGAGACTCTGCCTCCTGAAATTGAATCCATGAAAAGTTTAACTGATCTTTATTTATCTGAGAATGAACTACTGGAACTGCCTGAAAATATTGGTAAATTATTTAGTGATATATTGGTGTTATTTATGAAACGACAGAACTAAAACGACGGAGTGCTTAATATCCATTTGACCTGTAGTGGCCTTTACTTTGACTTAAGGAGCCCCTGGCCTAACTATCCCGGCCTTAGGGTACATCCGGCGCGATGCACTCGGTCTGTGGCCATTAAAAATGGACTTTTCTCATTTTAAATATGTTTGACAAGGTACCTCAAATTGTCCCTCAAATTTGCTTCGAAACCATTAAGATCATGCAGGCAATAGGACGCAAAGAAACTTGATGCAGTCCCATCATTCAACGCGGGACGAGCAACTGGGGAAGAATCAGCTGCAGGTGCTTAAAGCACAAAGAAGTTGAGGATTCAGAAAATATAAATTAATGTTGTTTTTATAATCACATGCTGAAAGCTTTAAACTCAATATAGACTGTGATTGTCGAGCCAGATTTTGGCGGTCAACGCCGGTTAGTCCTCGCGTGCAGGCCATCAAATTTGAACTACATTTCATAGCGTGCATATACGCGACTAATAATTAACACACGTGATTTATATAGGTCGTTTGTCTCACGCCTTAAAGCTACCGATATGCCACTCATTATAACTGTACTATCAAGCTAAAAAGTACATGAAACAACATACAGACAGGAGACCAGCAATAAAATCATTTGTCGGCCATTTAACTACATTCACATTTTACTTGTAGTTATCATAGTTCAACGTATGCAATGCATTAGTAAAACAGCTTCAGTTAATTGGTTATTTTGTTTGATGATTTTTCAGGATCATTGAGTAGTTTGGAAACATTGAAACTGGATGAAAACGACCTTCTTTTTCTTCCACCCTCAATTGGCAGGTAATGTGTTGGTAATGTGCTGGTAATGTGTTGGTATTGTGTTGGTAATGTGTTGGTAATGTGCTGGTAATGTGTTGGTAATGTGTTGGTAATGTGTTGGTAATGTGTTGGTAATGTGTTGGTAATGTGTTGGTAATGTGTTGGTAATGTGTTGGTAATGTGTTGGTAATGTGTTGGTAATGTGCTGGTAATGTGTTGGTAATGTGTTGGTAATGTGTTGGTAATGTGTTGGTAATGTGTTGGTAATGTGTTGGTAATGTGTTGGTAATGTGTTGGTAATGTGTTGGTAATGTGCTGGTAATGTGCTGGTAATGTGTTGGTAATGTGTTGGTAATGTGTTGGTAATGTGTTGGTAATGTGTTGGTAATGTGTTGGTAATGTGTTGGTAATGTGTTGGTAATGTGTTGGTAATGTGTTGGTAATGTGCTGGTAATGTGCTGGTAATGTGCTGGTAATGTGCTGGTAATGTGTTAGTAATGTGTCAATGTGTTGGTAATGTGTTGGTAATGTGTTACATTGCGTATGGATCAATTCGGAGTGTCGACTTGCGCATCTAATTGACGCGTTACGGTGCTGGGGAAATTTCAGTTGAACTATAACGTGCAGTTGAGTTCAGTTGTTCAGTCATTATATAATATTGCAAATACGACTATGAGGACTGAACTAGATTTCATGCACAATTTGATCAAGTCCGAGGCGAAGCCGAGGACTGGATGTCTGGATCAAGATGCGAGGACTTGAAATCTAGTCCAGTTTGAATTGGAAGATTTGAAATGACATCACATGCGAATAAATCACTACTTAAAGTGAGGTGAAATAATTTTGATCCAGTCCTAGGACTCAATTAATTTTGAACCTGCAGTCCTAGGTATCTTCACCAGGTATCCAGCATGATCATGTGAGCAAAATAAAGCAATATGGTTGGCTAATTTACTCATGAATAGAACTGTCATTAAATAATTTTTGTACAAGCACATTTTGTCTTCTGTGTATAAAAGTAAAATAAAGAAAGATACTCTTAAGAGAATATATTTTCTAATTTAAACCTCAACCGTGCGGAAACTAATTGTTCTTGGAGCAACGTTTTGCATATTCAAATGAGATTGAAGAGTTGAACACTTTGACATGCATATTTTAACGCTTACATTATCGGCCACATGTTATACAGTAGTTTAACTACGACTTGGGCCCTGCGCAGAATGCGTCATTTGGATGCGCAGTGAACACCCCGAATTGGTCGATATATAATTACATTTTTACCGTTTTACCATATCGAAATATAATTTCAATTTTTTACGCACATTTTCCTCTTTTCCAATGTTGCTTTTCAATGTGATGCACAATTGTTATTGTAAATTATTGCAAATTAAAGATTTAACATGCATGGATCTTCGAGACGGGGGCATTATGTGAAAAGAAATGCCACGTGACGTCTATGGGTGTACCGGTGTCCGCTGGATTGTGGCCCTGATTGTATGACCGTTACTTTATACCAGAAATTTAAACTATACAGTAGCGAAAGTCTAGTCAAAATGTTATATTATTTTACAGACTTGAAAATCTGGAAGAACTTGATGTGAACACGAACAACCTTGAGGTATATAAATTACTTTAGCCTCAGTTGCATGTAAGTATTAGAGTGCTTTCTCGCGGACGCGGATTCTCGTGCAGTTTGCTCTTCTTGTGACACTGGAATTCATTACTCGTCTTGTAGATATGTGGTAGATCGATCTGATAGGCCAATCTGTTGCGTATAGAATATAATTAATTACAATGACTGACTGTTTAAATAACTCAATAACGTTTACTTCTTCTTCAAACAGGCCCAATGTTTTGCGGCTCAGCACCGTCACATAATGTTTTGTTTCCTTCACAAATATTTTAAAGCACGGATTTTCAATTTGAATAGATCTTATGATTTTATCCAAAACATAAAAATTTGAAAAATAAACTGTTAACCCATTAAGTAGCGTTGCGCCCTGATGCTCCGTACTTTATTATTTTACTTTGTTTGATCCCAGATTATTTTACTCTGTTTAACGCCAAACGATCTACTCTTTGCGCTCTAAAGCGCCCTACTTTATTATTTTACTCTGTCTAACGCCAGGCGATGTACCTCGTCGAGGGGAGAAAACCAAATATTAACTAAATATTTCAACATTGTTGCGTGATGTTTGGGCAAGTTGAATGGGACTGCATTGTTGGGCAGGTTGAATGGGCCTTTATAGTAGCTACTGTTTACTTTGCAGGAACTTCCATTCAGTATGGGACAACTAACGAAGTTAAAAGTGTTGAATCTTGATAACAATTGCATCAAGTCACTTCCTGATGAGGTCAGTAGTGAGTCACGTTGACGGTTTTAATTCAACTTTCCATCGTAGAAGTAAGATAAGCATTCAAAAACATTCAAAAAGGTCAATTTATACTCGGCTAGAAAATCACCTCATTGTTGCGTAGAAGCTTGTTCTTAACTGCGTTTTCCCAAATTGTGTTTTGCATATCATGTATTTGTTAACAGGCCGCGGGAGAAGCGCATGTCATATGTTCTTTGTTAATTAAGTTAGAGCCATTTATTTTGATGATATAAGAACCATGGCAAACTCCTAGTGAACTGACATGTTGAAACTGAATATTCGAGCAAAAACCTTAAGAGGAGAATATAAACTATTTCGACATGGCTACAGAGTGTTCTACAATGAGACCAAGAATTTCTTAGTCTTGAAAGCATGGTCAAGACTTGGATAATCTTAGAAAGAAATATTTAAATGTATATATAGTTTCGTGCAGTTTTGTTTTAACTTAGTTAATTCGTAATTCCGTAAGTAATATTTTCTCCTGTCGAACACGTTACATATTCAAAGTTATATTGCAGTAATATTCGTAAAATAGTTTATAGACTTTATGAATACTTTATAACTTATATAATTTGGTAAGCGAAGAGCCACTCTGTGGATATATTACCAATAAATCAGTATTATTATTATTATTATTATTATTATTATGGTCGCTATTTTCTACCCGTGGAACACTACACTTCTTCCGTTGTCGTGTATATTATCCGGCATGGACAGTTTCATTTGGCCTTTTTCCTTGTCTAAAGTCTACTCTGCCAACTATTTTCATTACCCTCCTTTTGATCAATTCTAGGTGTCGCCCCATTCATGAATCAAATGTATCAGGTCTGCTACATGGCCACTTAAAGAGTTGACGCTCTTCACCACACTATATTGCCCGTTCCTCGTCCGATGTCCAAACTTGAATTATTCTTCTATCTTTTGTGTAGCTTGGTAGCTGTAGTTCCCTGTCAATACTGTCTCTACACAGCAATAATCTTGTGTGTGTTCCTGAAAGTTTTGGCCAACTACATAGTCTGCAAATGATCAATCTGAGTGCAAACATGTAAGATAAAAACTTTTAAGCTATCATGTCCGACCACTTGCTTACTTGGTAAGATTAATTGCTTATGAGTTAGAAACACTCATTTTTTGGAAAACAGCAAGTCGACGTCGTCAACCTCATCTTGCACTAAATTCGTACGAGTGGACTGACATTTGCTCTCACTTGATATTCAGACTCAACAAGGCAATTTATTGTAGAATTACCAACCTCGTTCCACGATCAGAAATTGCGGCCACAAATTGAGAGCTAGGATGAGCTAGCTCATCTTGACTGAGCATGCGTAGAATGTACATGTTAATATGTACTGAATATTAATGAGGAAAACTGCTAAATTATTTCAAGATATATATAGTGGATTTACTGGTATAAATTCGAGATTAAGAAGGTCCAAGGAAAAGTATTAGGTGACTCAAGCATAATTAAGAACTATTTATTGTAAACGTGCAATTTATACAAATACGTCGAAATAATTAAAGCAAAACAAAAAGCGCAGGAAAATCTTGACTGAGCCCACAATGCAATGAATGCTCAGCGACATGACAATTTTTTGTGCAATTTCCGGTCGTGCCAGACCCTTCCCTACCAGAACCTTCGTTGTTGAGATAGCACTTTTGCATGATTTGCGCGATCAAATGTCTTACTCGCAAGAAGATGTAAACTCGTGTTCACTTGTCTTACGTTTTTCTGTTGCAGGTTAAATTTTCTCCCTGTAACGTTCCTTGATTTAAAAGATTTGAAAGCTCTCTGGCTTTGCGAGAATCAAGTAAGTTTTGGTCATGTTTCATGATTTTACTGAACTAATATCAATGATTGGTTATATTTAGAGTTCATTGGTACACAAGTTTTGTGCCACGTGACCGTCTACGTATAAATCCCGTGGTGTTTAAATGACTTCGAATGACTTGCCGAGTTCCTTTGGTCTCCGCTTTAACGTATCAGCGCCCTAACCACTGAACTGTTCGTCCAATTCAGACCAGAATTATTATAAACTCAACCTGGGATCAGGGGTTGATAAAATTTGGACCGCTGGGCCGGCGGTCGCAGGAACATCGGAAACGATGATAAAATTCTCAGTCTGTTAGAAGCAGAAGCTTTGTTAGTTACGCACTTATAAGTTAAAATCGATCCACCATTGTTCATGAAAATTGTTATTATTGAGTAAATTTTATTGGAGAAAATGCATGAAGACATTAAGAGCTGAGTCAGCCGACTATAGTAATTCATGGCTCATCATGTCTTCATTTCGTATTTTTCATGCAAGGCACATTTTCAGGCATATTTTCCAATATTTTTTGTTGTCTCAGGCACGCAAAAGGTTATCGACCCCCTCCTGGGATATCCAATTTACCTACACCTCACGTTATACATACAGATATGATTGTGAAACGATGTTTACCTGACTAATGATAGTTGAATAATTTTCCAGCAATATGGGGTGGAGTCGAAGCCCTTGCTTGAAAATAAATTTCCAGTTAAACGTTTTTCGTACGTACGTACGTGCACGCACGGAAAGTTTAAATCCATTTAAAATTTCTTATGAAATAATTAAATTAATAAAAACACAGTGTTCTGCATGATTTAATAAACAATTATTGAATGAGGTCGAGTAGGATATGCGGAATTATTAAGGCCACGAGAACTAAATTCAATAATTGATTTATTTATTTGTCAGAATATACAAAAAGATCGGCGAACCTTTCCATTGAGGAAGCCATTTGTATTTTCCCGCTTTTGGCATAAGCCGCATAAAATAGCGTGACGTCATAGCGTGTTACATTATTTTTCAGTATACCACGAAATTACGTCAAACGTGGTATATTTGTTTTGAATATTGCACGGTGATTTGGGCAGCTACTGAGCAGATATGACGATTTCACCGACAGCTCTTAGCCAGTCAAAACTCTTGAGTTATTTTCAATAAATAATAATGTGTGGTCGGCAAGTATACTTATATGAAAATTAAAAAGATTTAAACTTTTCCGTGCGTGTACGTACGTTTGAAAAACGTTTAACTGGAAAGCAGCCTTTATTGCCTCTCGAGGGATTTGCGCATCCAAATGGCTGAGTGGTTAGAGCGCTGGCACATTATGTCCGAGACATTGGGACATTCATTCACAGCAAGTGTTTCCACTTCATTTGAACATGACAACTTACTCTTCCTACACTGCGGTGGACGCTGCGGATGGAGCAGTGATATGGAACAATTGAATATGGAAATCAAATTCACTAAAAATGTTTAAAAATAAGTTGTAATTTGTTATGTAAATAAGCTTTTTAAAATTTAAATGAACACAGCTCTTGAGAAGAGCATCTTTTGATGACAGGCTTCCATCACACACACAAAATTATTAATAGGTTTGATAAGTTTATATAGTATTTTCTTCTTGGTCACTGCAGTCGAAGCCCGTTGTTCCGCTCGAGAGAGTATTTGATGAGAAAGAAAGGAAAGACGTTGTTAGGTGTTTTCTCTTGCCTCAGAAAACTTGGGATGAAGGTAAGGAACTATAACAGGGTGTTTTCCTCTTAAAACTAATGTTATCCTAAAAACGTCTGTAGGAATATACTCTCCATAATCTATTAAAAAAACTGCATATTTTGAATCAATTTCGATTGATCTTTAATTTAGCAGATGTTTACAAGATATGGCGTATAACTACAAATGCGCATACATTTAGTACGCATGAATTGCACACGAAACGAAATGCATGCCCTTTTATAGTTATACACCATGTTTTGTAAATATCTGCTGAAGATGATTCGGAATTGATTCGAAACATACAGATTTTTAAAATAGATTGTGTATTAAAGGAATACCGATTGGTTTTCCGTGCAGAATTGCGTGATCCATGCATGCGCACGGGGGATCTCGCGAGACTTTCGGAAAGCGTTTTTTACGCTTTCCGAAAGTCGAGCAGCATCCCAAGTGCATGGATCACGCTATCCTGCTTGGAAAACCATTTGGTAATTGTTTTATAAAATAACTACAGTGAAACAATCACATTTAGAGAATCTCGCGAAAATCCCGCACGGCTATTGACCAATCAAATTGCGTGTTTCACGGTAGTTATTATATGAAGTATATTCATGCATATTTTTTTTCATAACATTAGTTTTATATTTGCTGACACTATCAGCCGGTAAACGATTTCCCTACCCTCTTTGCAGTGGAGATGTTAAGCGAGATTGTTATTTTAAATGTCTCTTACGATTTTGATGGACAGAGTTACAGAGGCTGAATTTGCTATAACAAACCGGCCACCACTTACAAAAACGTTACTATTTCATCTTTAATGAATGCTATCCCCGAACATATTATACATTCACCACCCAACACTTGGACACTCCATGCAGGCTGGTGTCAGCTGTGTTATGACGTCGCAATGCGGCTAGATCGACTGAGGTGTTGAAACCTTCTAGGTAACGCCCATATTGACTTTACCAAATCTGTGAAACATTTTGAATGCCATTATTTCTTTAATTTAAGATGACAGTGAGCATCCTCATGGTTCAGAAGAAGAGAATATTTCAAACTCGTCTATCGTCAATGAAGACGAAGTAAGAACAAGCTTTTTTGTTAGTACTTGGGAAATCGTGGGGAAATTGTAGTTACCTTTGTGCCATTCTCGTCCCCCAGAACCATTTTCACTCTGTCACTCGTTGAAAATTAGGCTCTGGGATAGACAACTAAAGGAAGAGATCTAATTGGCTTCTCAGAGAACTGCTATTTCGCAGAAGTTGAGCAGTTTTCGCTGGGCAAAATTATTCTATCAATATAATATGTCAACACAAATACTTCGTTTCTTCTTAATACTTCACTGTGAAAATTCTTACGGGTTCTAAAGTGTCCCAATTCAAGAGCATGCGCTTTAGAAATTACTGCAGTTTTCTTGCACTTCCAGTTCGGTGTGTCCCAGGGCCTAGGGAGGACGCACGCGACCGAGAGGCCCTGGGGACGAGGATGCCTTTGTGCTGGCCAACTCATCCCAATATTTTACCATGCAATCAGCCGAGAAGCACTGGAAACGACGTTGAACCTTTTACTGGACATCATCCTCGTTCCCAGGGCTTCTCGGCAGCCTGCGTTGCCTGAAGACAGCCGAGAAGCACTGAGAACGAGGATGACTTGACATGGGGTACAAATTCATACTCAGGATCCAATCTCTGTAATCTTGTATGATCCATTTCAGTAAATGGAATCAAAGGCCGTTGAGGCAGACTCACGGATGAGATCAAATGAAAGTGACAGAAATAATTAGAGCAGTTTGCAGTTGTTTTTGCAAACGGGCACCGTGCGAATTTTATCATTTAGAACGAACTCGTGCTCCAGCCCGATTTCTGGTTCTGAAAGGCCCGATTCGCAGGCAAACAGTGCGCGCAAAGCAGGCTGGTAATTTCCCATTGTTTAACTTCCCCACACTCTAGTAACCACAAAGACTCACAAACAAATGAAAAGACCGCAAGAAATGAAAAAGATTTAAAATGAAATGACACAAACCATACGACCCATAAAATAACTTGTCGACCATTCATATAGATTCCTGATATTGTCGAATCGACATAACGTGAAAAACAGCCTTGTTGACTCGAGACATTATTAAAAGGCACATTGAACAGTCTTTCTGAATGAACCATTTCAATATAAAAATGTTACAGTCGATTTCAACTTACTTTTCACTCAAATGTTCCGAACTTCGTTCCGAACTTCGCAAATTCGTTGCCAAGTTCAAAAGTTCATAATGAAATTCACAAACAGGTTTGTAAACTGGACATTTGATTGGCTGGTTTGATTTAATAGCCAATCAGAGGCTTTGTTTATAAACCTGTTTGTGAATTTCATTATGAACTTTTGAACTTGGCAACGAATTTGCGAAGTTCGGAACGAAGTTCGGAACATTTGAGTGAAAAGTAAGTTGAAATCGACTGTAATATTAATTCATGTGAAACACTTCATTAAGGTCGACAACGTTGATGTTCTTGAAAACGAGGCTGTACGCACAAGAGGAAGCATTTCACAATGTCTGGTGAACAGAAATAAGAGTGAAGATGATCACGTTACAAGTCCTGGGAACGAGGTTGATCACGTGACACCTTGGTATGAACAAGAGGTACATCGTACTAAATATTTCATCGTTTGTAGCATTGGTTTATAGTGCGTTTCTTACCTGAGGAATGACTTTAGCAGATCTCGTGACATGCGTGAGAATAACTTGAACATGAGATAAAGACGTTGTCTATTCTTGTTTCAATCACGTTTGACTGGCTTAAAGGCTGCTTTTCAGTTAAGAGTTTTTCAATTTTCATACTCATGCACGCACGGTTTTAAAAGTTTAAAATAACTGAATAAATACTAAAAAGTTAACATTTAATTTTCTGTGTGATTTAATGTGTATTTTGTTGAGGTCAGACATTAGTACTAATATAAAAGTGAAAAAATTCAAGTAAACTTTTCGGTGCGTGCTGACGCACGTATGAAAAATGCTTTCCTGGAAAGCTGCCTCTACAGTAATATCTGAGCTAATGATTAAGACTTTCGAAAGCGAAACGTTCACGTGAGATAAGCAATGTTTTTTATTTGAACTGTTCATCCTTACGAGGTAAATAGACGTTTTAGATTCTTGACACTTACTATAAACATAAACTTGGAATAATGCATTACTTCATTGACGCTTATACTGCCTTTTAAGCAGCTCAGACCACGAGAGATCAACTCAGATCACGCGAGAGACAACATTTAAATGTTGTATACCTGACTCACAAACTATTTTCAGCAGGGCAAGTTACGCACTTACGCCAATAACATGCTAGGCTAGCAGGTCTCGTTCTCCCTCGTAAAAATACGTTCGCCAAACAGGTGAACAGTTCTGTTCAAACATAAAGACACTGTTTCTTTTTTCTCCAGTTTATTGAAAATGTCGATGATAATGAAGTGTTTTCTGATGAACATACTGATGAGGTATTTATTCTTACTGAGAGGAATTATCGATGTTTTGAGATTTTGCCACAAAATCTACAAAATCTCACGATGGCATGCACATCGCGTACTTGAGCTGCTACAAACTAATCGTGATTGGCTCACTTAATAACAACTGTTAATTACAAAATAGTATAGTATGTTGGCTGGTACAAATCAACATAACTTTACCCCGTATGCTCTCCGCTGGCTACAGTACAAACCTAAGGCTCGATGTGTGCTCAGTCATTAATTAAAACTAAATGCGTAAAGTACAGGTTTCTTCCGAAAGGTGACCTGAAACTTGGACATCAACTCCAACATTCTTTAGTGATATTCCCATCACTCCGATCATGTTTCATACTAAGACGTCTCAGACTTACACATATACCAACATATAATAATGGTTTTGAATACCTTGGGCTTGGAAAGGGCATATGTTACCAGCTAAATGTAAATACGCATATAGCAGGAGTTCCGCGTACCAGGCCGTAATATTGGTGTACCACCTGTATGTAAGTACGTAAATTATCGCACTCTGAATATGTGAGGACAATAAAATCGTGAAAGTGTCAGATGTCGCCTTTTTTCCATATGTTTTCATCCTCGTCGAGAAGCCCTGGGAACGAGGTTGATGTGTTTTATATTGCGCGACCAACATTACGCAATCCTTGGTTTTCTTTAGACGCTTCTGAGCTCCCACGTTTGGGTTTGTTGCGTATTTTCTAATTTCTATCCAAATATTAATATTTGGTTGGTGTTTCAGAGTCTGGCACATGACCCTTAAAGACTGATTGATTAATTGCAGTGTTTGGTCATGCGACTGCACGAGTGCACGTGCGCATAATAATTGACCACCTACAATTAACCCTATATTTGAACACTTTAAACCTTATATTTATAGACAAGCACAACCCCATATTTGAACACTTACAACACTACAATTAAACACGTACAACTCTAAATTTCAACACGTTCATGATCAACCCTATATTCGAACACGTTCAGCACGGTATAAATATTGTAGACAAAGATACCATTCCCGGTTTACAAAAATCAGTAAAATATTTTAGATTTTGTAATCACGCGTTTGTTTTCAGACCAAATTGCACTCCACTCAGTTCCCATTATATATTTCTGGGGAGGGATAGGCACGTGCACAAAGTTGTTGGCGGAGAAGTAATATTCTCCCTCCTACTATGTTGTACCTGACATGACGTAAGCAGAAGTGAAGAGGAATGAGAAACATCTGGCATCCAAATATTTCAGTCACATTTAGTGCGATGCATTCAAGTGTTTTCATTTTGTTTACATTCTAGTGATTATTCCAATCGTAGATAATATATATATATATATAGTTTTTCGTTTTACCTCAAAAAACCACAACAGTCTGTTTCATCCGTATAGGAATCACCTGATGATTCCTATACGGATGAAACAGACTGTTGTGGTTTTTTGAGGTAAAACGAAAAACTATATTACGCTCTATCTATATGGTATTGAGCACTGTTTGTGTTTCGTAAACCAAAATCTTAAGCTATGTATATATATATATATATATACACAAGATAAAGATAACATGCATGGCCATTTAAAACGTCATTTTAAAAGAAAATATATATAGAATATATATATATATATATAGACAAGATAAAGATAACATGCATGGCCATTTAAAACGTCATTTTAAAAGAAAGAACCGCGATAAAACTTTTGTTTGAAGTCAGATCGTACGATGTTTTGAATTGAGCTTTTTTATAGCCAAGAATAGTGATGAAGACTCGCATATATAATTGTCTTCATTTGAAAAATGTACGAAAAGCAGACTATTTTGTCAGAAATAGATACAAACATGCGAAGGAAACACTCTGTCTAAACACGGGTGTAATTTTGGTATTTTCACAACAGAAAATAGACTGAAAGAGAAGAGTGCTGTTGTGAATTGCGAATGTTCGGCGGATCTTACTACATACATCAAAGATCCAGCATAGGTCGTTGCACAGGCTATATTTCTTGAGGGTTTCGGTAGCGCAGTCATCAGATCAAGCGCCTTTCACCTCTAAGATCGTGGGTTTGATTCTCGCTACGGCTCATGTGAAAAGGGTTAGTCAATGCTCTGCCGAAAATCGTGGGTTTTCTCCGGGCGCTCCGGTTTCTTCCCACAGGGCAAGTTGGCAGGGTGGGTAAGGATGCAGTTAGGAAATTAATATTACAATTGTTGTAAAGATTAACAGTCGAAGCTAAGTAAGTAACATTGGTAATTGTAATACTTGATGTAATCGGTCACTGAATAGCCCCAATGGGGAGTGAGCTGAATAATAAATTATTAATAATGTAATCTAATAATATATCTAGTTTTTCTTCGTCTACACATCAAGGTTATCCAATATAAGGATGCGCAGTAAGAACTTGTGAACAGGGTTGAAGCATATCATATGTCTTGCACAAACCAAGAATATTTAAACTCATTGTTTCATATTGGTTGTAAGTCAATCTTCCAAAACGTAAACATGTCTTACACGCAGACAGAAGCTGGATGTCATAGCGTGAACCCCTGCTTCTTCTTTACTTGCATATTATGCCGATCAGCGTCCATTGTCTGGCCCAACTTGCTCATAGTTTTTACATATTATTCAACATAGACAAAAATAATTTTAATAACATAACTTTAATTTAAGGTGTACGGAGGTATTTGTAAATTAGTGCGGATGTACAGTCTCTCTTCAGTCTTTATGAATCATGTCCGCTTGCATGAGAACTTTTACTGCCGTCGTAGTTTTCAGACGTATATGACATGAATGTATGTTAGGTGGATACGTATTTCTATGTATACCATGGGTACGTTGATGTATATTTACAATTACAACTTCCTCGACAGCTTCTGTCCATATTTCGCTTCCTTTTGATGTTCAGTCGAACCCATATTGATATTTGCCTTCGTAAATATTCACAAAGATCTCCGACACTGTTGGATACAAACAAACTTCTTACGATGGGCGTTTCGTACAAAAAGTTTTGTCTCATTTGTTATTAATTGTATTACTCTTATTTTTCTAAAAATATGTTGTTTTAGCTCGATTGATTTTAATGATGACTGAGAAAGTCCGATAATTGCTGAGAGTCGTGTATAGACATTTCGACCTACAATGCTGAATAATAAACAATTGCACATGAGGGAATTTTATGACCACACTGGGAAGTCTTTATATGATAAGTCGTTATATCTTATACATGCAGTGCTCGACTCTTACAGTGCTCGACGCTGTCTCCGCCCAGCATATCACTTGTGTGATTGATATTGGCTGTATGTGTGTGTTTGTAAACCTTCCTCATAGACACCGCGTTCTTGCAGAAATATAATGCTATACTATATCATGCAGTATATGTACTCCCTAAAGTTCGGTCTATATACAGTCACTAAACACACTAAGTATTTTATTATTTACCTCCCAGCTCTCCAACGGAATATTGTGGATCGTATGATGATTTGTGCGCATATTCGATACGGAACTCCGATGTTAAAACTGTAAATGTTTATACTTCTGGGGGCAGTTGTTCGAAAGCCGATTAGCTTTGCGGCCTTTACCCTATACTCGATCCTTATATAGGTAACTTTAGAAATTCTAAGCAAACTTCCCAACAGCTTGCTTATAAATCCTGAAATATTCCTTTAGTAATATTGTCTGAATCAGTAGCAGTTTTCTTTTCTCACGTTTTGGAATGAACAGACGTGCAGAATTACATGAAACAAAACGGCAGGTTTAATTTTAACGAGGATTAAGTTTACACACTTCATATATTCTCACTTGATGTAGACTTCTTTCTTTTCTGCTTCTAAAGCACAATTTGCATATATATAAAACACGCACCAAACATTCAATAAATAAAAATCAGTTTTTGTGAAGTTCTATCGTATCACGTATCCATGGACGTAGAACGCTGAAACATGCATGTCTGCAGATATTTGACACTATTACTTACATGATGTGAAATCTTTCCTTATGTATGCATACATGCATATGCTCTTCTGCATATTATTACTTTCATGTTTGAAACACCTGTTGCTGTCAGTGTGTTGAGTATAGTCTAGCATTTATATATATATATACATTCAACTTTGGCTATAATCCCATATACTTTTATGAGATTTATTATGTTAAAAATCTCCTACCTACATAGTCCATAATATAACAATTGTTGTTGAAATATATAACTTCTGAATAATGAACCTAATTGTCTTTTTTCTGCTGAAAAGTTTTCATGCAAATTGTTTCATTCTCACTGTGTAATTACTTCCTCCTTTTGAATTTAACAACTTGCCAACGTTTTACACAGTCACAGGGAAATATTTACTATAGGAAGCAAAAATCGAGACAAAAATGACCGTTTTTTAAAAATTGTATGAAAATTTGTTGAAAGACTTTTTATTCAGTTATTGCATGCAGCTGTTACCGTTAGATGTTTTGAATACATATATTATCATTGACCACAAAAGACAAACACATTTGTTTTAAGAATTTACTGTATTTATTGTTAATGTTACAATTTTTGTCGTTTAGAATGCGGCAGAAAAGGGAAGCTATAATTTGAGACATTCTACGATAGAGGAAATTTTAAATTCTCAACATTCATTCAGAGAAGAACAATCCAGTTCTATTCAATTAATTGATGCATCAAGCTCGATGTCATCTTCCTGCCGAGACATTCATTGTGATAATGTGAGCTCATCAGGAAAAATTGACACAAATGAAACCATACATTCATTTAATGAAGGACCTAATGACTCTTCTTTGTTCACGATTGCACAAGAATCCGCCCAAAAGCTTTCGGATGCAGGCGGAGCTTTAGAAGAAAACCGCAAGGGCGAATTATCATTGGTTGACGCAGAGGGCAGGAGCCGTAATGACGGAAACACGTCAGTCACAATATCAGACTTGGTATCACCAGAGTATTTTGACGAAGAAAATATTGACAAAACAGAGCAGAGTCTTGCATTGAACGCATCAGATGAGGAAGAAATGCGACTAAGATTTAACAACAAGCGAAGCAGGAATGGCAGTCCCTCGTGTACATACGAAGCATTTAAACCAACAAGGTTTAATCTTTACACAAATTCAGACGAGCCGTTATGGAGTACAATAAAGAAAGATAATTCTTTAGAAAGTGCATCACCGACAATCAAAAAGAAAAGCGTGACGGCTAAACTAAATCCATTAATTGGAGCAAGACTAGCACGCGATGGCAGTCCTCCTGCCGTACGGTACAGCGGCGGTGCAGAGAATCAAAAATACACTGTCACACAGAAATATGAGGATAAAATCCGTGCTTTACAACAACAGCGACAGAAAGAAAGGTCACGTCGAAGAAATCATTCAGCTCGCGGTGCTGAAAATCTAGACATAACATTTCGCCGCGGTGAAAATCTTGATTTAACGTTTTCTCCTGATATGCACCCGCCATCTTATGCGGAATTTTATAAATATCAATCTAACCCAACTGCAAGCCTACCCGCTCCTTCGTACTATCTCATCTCAGACGACGGAGACTCAGTCGCAATCCAGTTAAATGATTTTGTTCTAGGATCACCGCGAGTGAAGAATGAAAAAAAGAAGAAAGGAAAGGATAAATCGAAACATAAAGCTTCGTCACCACCTGTTGACAGGCACAATGGCTATCCACAACATGCATCTAATTATTTATACAACACAGACAACGGACCACGCAAACAGAACGGAATACTACAAAATTTAGAATCACATAAACGAATTTTACAATCTTATACAAATGGACATTATGAACCTTCGTTAGGAAGTAAAACTAAAGAACAAGTTCATTCATATAATAATGATGATTATAGTGATAACAGAGCTAACCGCAAGCAATCATATAAACATGAAACAATTCACATTGATCATGACTTTGTGTTTACACCAGGACGTGGGAGCGAACAAGCCAGGGTAGAAAATTCCGAACGTTCTTCAAATTCACCACGAACTGAGCTGTTAAACAATCGCGCAAGTTCGCCTTATCCCGGCACATACGCAGGGCAAGTAGAAAACGGTTTAAATAAATCAAGAACTACAGACAGACAGTTTGGAAAGAGACTACAGCCGAATGGAAGTATACAACATGTCACTGTAAAAAGTGGACAGATTTCACGACCTCTCTCTCCAAGGCTTGTTATGGCAGAGACGAAAGATGTCACATTTCAACAATTTTCACCCAACTGTAGAAATGAAGATGTTGCTTCATTCTTAGTTCAAAATATCGAGAACGACATGTCAACGCCAAAAGAGAGAACTAGTGTTGTTCGTGAGAGATCTGAAATTTCTAGACAACCACACCAAAGTGTTGTTCACGAGCGAGTATCTCGAGACTGTGATGTTGCGGATGTGACGAGGAATATTTCAAAACATTTGGTGGAGTTTTGTAAAGTTGACAGTGTTGAAAGTCGTAAAGAAATTGAGCTCTTCGTCACAGATTTGGATGCTCCCGATGCTGCTTCTCCATTATCAAGGAATGGTCAACGTGACGTCATACGAAATGGTAAGATTTTGTTACGTTGAAAATAACAAAAAGTATGATGCTTGTGATGTTACTCTGAGTGTATATCCACACCGGGCAAGCTTGAAAAATATGCATGGCCAGGCATATTTTCCAAGCTTGCCCGGTGTGGATATACACTCAGAGTAACATCACAAGCATCATATTCACCTGAGTACGTTAGTTAGACCAACACAGAAAAAAAAAACTATATATATGTACTATTGTGCACCAGATCAACCCACAGAGTGAGAAAATTGTGTTGATTCATTTCATTACATGCGGCAGTGGTTTCGTTCTTGGAGGCAAATAAATATAAACGAGTGATTTCGTTTAGTTTGCTTGCGCCAATAAATTTAACAGTTCTGAAGCAACCATCTGCCGCGACTGAAACCTTGTGCTGAAGCGGCGCACTCTTCAGTTTGTTTATCACAAATATTGCCATTAGGCTAATATAAATAATCATTTTGTTGCTTGTTCTGTAAATGAAATGCCATGGCAAAGAAAATGTTTCTAGTTTGGCATATATAATTGATGTTGGACAGCTGTGGATTGCGACAACTGCCTGAAAAATATATAACTGCAGAACTTTACTTTTCGGAATGTTTTGAAATATTCCTCGCTCAAAACCGCGAAAGTTTTGCTTATATTTCGGAAGTAGTTGTCTTACTATATCGTTGCTGCTGGTGTTATATCAAAAGCATTGATGTTATATCAAAAAGTTATGGTAGAAGACAATTTATTGTGGAATTATTTCAGTACACAGTGCACTGCTGCAGATAGGCCATTGTTTTAACCAAAATTCAATGTCTATAATTACAATCTGATTATGAAAGACAAAGCCACGCATTATGCAAATTCAATTGATATTGTTACGTGTGCACTGGAGCTTGTACTTGCCCATCCTTTAACGTATAGGAAATGACTTGAACAATTAATGTTTTTCGACTACATGTTGATTGTGTCATTTGTGTGTAGAGATTGCATGTATATACTTATATATATATACTATAGAAATTTATCGTGCTGTAAGATAGATTGTAAGTCAAGTGCATTATGTCTCCACTTTTTGGGCAATGTATGCCCTCCGCCATATCGGAGTGCAAAGCCAAATTAGCTCATGATGTGTTTTCGGTTAATGTGAGACCAATGTCAGCTAACAATGTTTATTAAATCATACAACTCTTTCAAAGCAAACAATGAAATACTTAATTGCATTTTAACTAAAAAATTAAAAAATATTTGAAACATCTAAACAAAGAATTTAGAGTATTCTTTATATATTGTCAAACTATGCTGTTTCCCTAGTGTAGTTTCCTAATTCCACAGAAAAACTCTATAGTTTTACATATTTGAAACATCTAACAAAGACTTGAGAGTATTCCTGTCAGACTATGAGTATGATGTATTGTTTCCTTCACACTCGTCATTCCGGTACTTCTGAACATCACAAATAATCTACTTAGGTCTTTGTAATTGACGTCCGGTTCACTATGTTTTGTTCTATTTTTTAAAAAACATGATGTGAAAATTATACCAAACAAATTTATAAAGCCTTGATATACGGGTGGGCAGTGTGTACCTAAGCAGTTCAACATATGAAGAATTACGAATATTTTATCGAGTGTATGCATGCATGACAATTGTCGTATCAAAAATTTGAGTCAGTTAAGTTTTTCTTCTTGGCCTTATAGTTATATATATAAATAAATCTATTTTGTTTCCAAGATATTCCACTTTCGGGAGTTTGCGATGTTCGTTTAGTGAGCAATGTGATTGACTAGCCAATTTCAATAGTCGGAAACTATTTGGAATATCCTAGCTAAAAAACTTTCCAACTTGTATAAACAAGCATTTGAAATATGACTTTAAAAGTCAAGTTATAATTTGAAATAAACAACAGAATGCATGCATGTATATATATATATATATATATATATAGCTATACCAGATTCTTCGAATGTGTTGACCGAAGAAATTTTTTCCACTATGACTGTTCAATGAATATATTTTGCCTGATGTTCATTTTTTATAATTCCGTTTGATACAAAACTTGGCAATATAACATATCTACCCCGAATTGAAAACCCTGCAGTGCATACACAACCGTACCTGGAAAAAACCCGATTTTGATCTAAAATTTAAATCGAAATGTCTAATCATAATTTATCTAATATATTAATTGTACATACGTTACTTAAATATTTTAATTTTTGCATACTTGTGGTATAGATTTGCTATAATAAGCTTCATCTCTATTTTATGACAAAAAGACTTCTATTATATCAGGATTTGTTGTTTTACCTCAATGTCGGGTTTGTGATAATTATAGCCTTGACACAGAGAACCTTGACACGAAGTATATATTCTCCCGCCAAGCCAATATCACTGAAGTGGTACTAGAGTGGTAATGACATTAAAATAACAACATGCTTCTTGTTGATATCATGCTTGGTGTTTGAGAATGATGTTTTGATAGGCGAGTGTTGTGGTTTTGATCGTCTGACCATTGAAATGACAGACTGCATCACCTTTCAAATAGAGACACCGAAAGAACACAGCAAAGTCTCTATGTTTGAGACATGTCCGTTTATATAGGGGTTTTGAAAAGAAAATCTATTATGTCTGGACATTGGAAACTGTCTGTAGAAGTTTTTATTGGAGAAGTTTTAGGTTTCCGTATTAGACAGTTCATAAGGAGACGTTCGTCTGTCCATGGCAAAGAAAATTTCGACGTTTCGAGAGCCAAAGGTTCTTCGTCATGCAGGAAGCGAGAAACCTCTAGCTCGTATATATCGACTTCCAGATCACTGGGTCGGGCGTAGCCAAGCACTCGACGTTTTCTTGATCTTTTTCAGGTAGTTTCAACCAAAACCACGGCAACTGTTTTATCTGCATACAAAATATGTTCATTTTACTAAGTGAAAAGAGCCCACGTTTGTAACAATCCATTTCCAACCAACATTTCCTGAACCGTATTACCACCCAAATTCATAGTAAAAAGTTTTGGCATGCATCGTGTATATATATACAGGGTCGCCGGAACGATGTGAAGGCAAGGGGGGCAGATTTTCGTGAAAGGGCACTTTTGAATTGATATATATACTAGGAGATGTTTGCGAAACATCGGGAGTTGAACTTCGCGTAATCATGTTTTCTATTGATTGGATGATAGGGGTGTGAGGGGTTCTCCGCCAGGCAATTGTGCTATTCTTGACTGCATTTCGTGCGTTTTCTGAAGCAAATTCGTAAAAGAATTGCACTAACATTTCTGACAATTCGCTATTTCGCCAAGGCAATCCTTTAAATTGAAAGGGCACCTTTGCCCCCCTTGCCCCTCCTGGTAAAGGGCAACGGGGGCGGCTGCCCCCCCCCCCAAGTTCCGGCGTCCCTGTATATATATATATATATATATATATATATATATATATATATATATATATATATATATATATATATATATATATATATATATATATATATATATATATATATATATATATATAGGTCAACTTCACTGTCTTCAGAAATGTTGTATTTATTTGCCTCCAAAAACAAGACTGCCTGTTCTATACATGTATATAATAAAAATGAACATCATTGTCTCACTCTGATAACTACCATTTGACCATCATCTGTTGCACGACAGCGGTTATAGTGGCAGCCATCCATATCCCGTGTCCAGAGTACATTTTTCATTTCTATAACTTTATTTTTTCCGAAATTAGGAGACAAAGGTAAAGGCAAGAGATTTGAAGTTGTCAAACTTTCGTCTGGTCCGACAGAGGAAGTAAGTTTAAATGTTTACATCAATGTGATTTATTTAAAATTGCAAGCACAATTTATATAGTAGACTTAACGACATTGGAACTTGGAAATTTTGGAAAACCTGAACAAAAATCGTGCAATTTTTGTGTGCTACCATAGATAGCCTCGTATATTTATAACATTTAATTAATAAGTTCTTTATTCTAGGTTGAAGTGCGTGTATATCGGAATCCTGCGCTGGGATTTACTATCGGTGGTGGCGCAAACAGCGGATCTCAAGTTGAGGTAAATTTCAGTCAACTTATATATGTGAATACCTATTTAGTCACGTTATCGTATTTAGTACAATCTCAAGTATAAGATTCAGCTTCCCAGAACTGTTCTGCAGTTGTAGCGATTTGGATGAAATTTCCAGATTAAAGAAAGTCGGGTTAAATTAAGACAAAATATTTAGAAAATACTTTGAATGCAATATGTCGCAAGATACCAAACTGCAGTACATTCATTATTTTAAAATTCAACTTTCTGTCTTCAGGGTATTTACGTGGTCTCCGTCAATCCTGGCGGACCTTCATCTCATTTACTACGTTCAGGAGATCGCATTTTAGAGGTAATGATGGTTTAATCTTGTATTTACAGGGTTTCGCAGCTTTCTGTGCGTAAGAAACCATGAAAAGTTTGACACATACCAAAACACCAAAGAATCATTTTGACACGCAGTTTACTCAAAGCAGCGAGTTCCTTATGTATCTGGAATGCATGAGAACTCGCGTCCGAAATGTGAAGCCAAGATGGCGGAAACCAGTGCCAACCCTTTTCTATTGTTCTTGACCGCGCGGGTAACACGAAGCTGCAGGGAGAGTGATTATGATTTAATGAACTGATAACTTTATTAGCTTTATAACTTTATCTGTGGGAAATACTGCACTTATATGAGAAAAATACTATGCAAACTGTTTACGACCTTCGACTGCATTGGACGTCCATTTCCGCCATCTTGGTCTTCACTTCTCTGAAAGACCGAATGACTCAAAGGAGGGTTTCAGTAAGCCGACTTACATGCAGTGTAATATAGTGATCAATGTCACTTAGGATGCCATTTTGTTTACATGATTTGACAGACGTTCCTACCTTAGTGCACGATGGTGAAACCTGCCTATATACTAGTATACTACTAGCTGCAGGATGCTGGTTTTGTACACTTGAGACGTTACTCATGATAATCTATTTCTTTTCATTTTAGGTGAATGAGATGAACTTGCGAAGTGTCTCACATGAACTCGCTGTTCTCTTTCTTACGCATAATCAACAATTAGATCTTTTAATTGAGAGAGTTGTACAGTAATTGAATAATAACTAAATCATTAATGAATGTAAATAGCATTGCTAAGCACGGTGCTGTGCAGCAATTGGATTTCAGTCCTATTTTAGAGCTTGTAGTGTTGAAGAGTTGGTGTAAAGAATATTTTAATGATAAAATACGGTGGAAATATTAAAGACTTACAGCTCCTGAAAAATAAATTTATCCATTTCAATCTTATTTGTTTACATGATCAATAAATTATATTTTTCTTGTAATAACTTATTGTGTAAGTAAGATAAAAATAAATGATTATTTATGTTATTTGTGTTGTACATTTATCAAAAGTTTCCAAACATTCACGTTTTTGTCTGATCAACATGAAAGTAAGACCTAAACTATATCCATTTGGCTGTGGCTTTGGTAGGGTGACAAGCTCGTGAAAACTAAATAACTAACGTTTTTTTATCTCAATGAATTATAATAGAAGGGTTTTGTTGATGGAAACTTTGCGTGTAAATGTTATATATTTATTTCGACCTAACCAGGAGCAACTGAAAAAAATGCAACTATACTACTATCTTGGCCCTCTGGCAGGAAACGAACCCGCGACCCTGCGATTCCAGACTGAGAGGTCAGTTGTTGAGCTCTACACCGCCCGTTCAATGCTTTCCATCAACCAGAAATGTTCGCTGTTTTTGTTAGATTGTTTATCACTTTTTATAGCGGTCTCTTTGTCTTAATGCTGACATCTTTATCGGGCACGTTTAGCCGTTTACTTTTTAAAAATATTTCCAACGTCGTTCTGTTATCCAATTGTTTACCTTTGTACCTTTTGGCAATACATCTTACAAGTGCTTACGCTAATTTTTAATACACAGGACTTTTAATTTAATCTGAAATGCACAGTGCATTGTGGGATACTCGTGGTTCAATAATTCATTGTTTGAAAAATACTTGACGTCTAAGGTCCATTGTCGCGGCAAGGTTACAAGATAGCTATCTTCAATCTCCGATGCTACCCGAATGGCGGGCAGCCTCGTACCCAGGGCATTTTGCTTCCCACTCATCGAAATGTAATTATTCTATATACGTACTTATACGCAGAAATTATCATAATTGAACACCCCAAATACTGGAGATTTTGAAGTCACGTGACCGGCCGATGCCAGGGCCATTTTGAAGCAAAATGCCCTGGGTACGAGGTTGAATGGCGGGTAACTTAAAAACATGTTTAAAGATGATACAGACCTGCCAACCCTTGAGTGGCAGAAATAGTGAGTTTCTATCTAAAAAGTCGTGAGGTTGACTGAAAAATCGTGAGACTTTCAATTTCAGACATTTTCAGGTTTGCTCATGCATTTATATTTTTATGCATTTATATTTTGTTAATATAACCGTTATGCAAGGCTTATGAAAAATAGGCTGTTTTTTCTTTGTGGCTTCAGTAGCTTCCAGTGTCAAGTCTCACAAAATAATAGCATATTTCTTTTTTCCACGGGTGTTTGGAATCACTTGTGGTTTTATCAGAGATTTTGCCGAAAATCGTGAGATTTGGGGACTTAATCGTGAGATCGTGAGTCTCACGATTAAATCGTGAGACTTGGCAGGTCATTTATGCAAGATTTTGGACATCTATTTTCGATAGAACTCATAATTGTAAAATGGTTTTGTAGATGAAAGTTTCAAGTGTGAATGTTTCTTGTTAGGTCTCACGTTGTTTGCGTCGCTCGTTGTTTGCGTCTAGCTCTTAACAAGTTGCAATCTCGAAACCCGACCCTGCAATCCTCTGTGGAGGCTTTCCACAGAGGATTGCGGGCTCTGGTTTCGAGATTGAACAAGTTGCTTAAGCAAATGCCTATGGTGGTTGAAACTGACATTTGAACTTGACTATCCAGCCTCGTGGTTGGTTGATTATAACAATGAAAGACAATAGAACTATAGAAATTTCTAAAGAGCGAGTCATGAACAATGATCTTTTTGTTTCTGAAAGCCAATCACAAAACATGAGCATTTTAGGTAATATTGAGTTGAGTTACACTTCTGCTATACCTTCCTATTCTGTGGCTCGGGTAACAGTTACTGTGAACGATATAAATATATAATTTTCGAGACATGAAGTAAACTCCTGTTATACCGCATGTCCGTGTGCGGGCGCACTGAAAACAAATATGGCGGCTGATTTGAACGGAAAAATGAAAAATCAAACTTTATTCTGAAAATTATTGAAATAATAGAAATATTCTAGGAATATCTAATATATCATGGATTTCTTTCCAAGTCAAGAAGGTGATATGTTAATTAATTCACCAACATCAACCAGAAATAATTTAAGTCGCGTTGAAATAGAGAGACAAAGGTCAAAAGCAGATAAAGTCGCATGGTTCACCCACAACGTAAGAATATATAAATATATGTATAGCGGTTATTATTAGGTGTATTTATAGTATAAGTGTATTGGCTTTAGTGTGTTTAAGTGATGGGAAATATTTATTTGTGTAAAGAAAAGTATGTTATATAATATGTAAATAAATGTAATTAGACTGCATTTATAGCAAACACAAGATGACGTCAACCAGGACGTGAAAATGGCATGGTATGTGGGATTTTTACTTCCTGTTTAGCCAAGGACGTCGTTCAGGTTGTGTTTAGGACCTTTCAAATAAAGAATTATGCAAGCAGTGAAAAAAACACGAAAAAGATAAACCCGAAGTCACAGATTCATACCGGAAGGCGGAAGTAAGCGTGAGGTGTATGACGTCATTTTCACATCCTGATTGACATAGTGTTGCACATTAAGTTTGCTAAAGCAACCTATTGATTCAGAGTTGACACCATCCCCGTGCCTCAGTGCCCCATGTCAAGCCCTCACTCTCGGACATACACACTAACATCAGTGTCATAGCGAGTATACTGTATTTTGTTTTGTGATGCTTACAGACAGGACTCGAATTTTATCGTGGCAATCGTGGCAATTGCCGTAGTGGGAGAACAAAATGCCATGGATCATTGCGGCAACAACAGCAATTTTTTGCCTTATAGTGCAGTTTTTATACTATTTACTTACTGCATTACTATTTTGATACTTGAATTCAGATGTTGATCAAATCATGCGTAAATCGCTATTTTAGTCTCAGTTTTCTTAAAAAAAACACTAAAGAAATACGTAGACATGTTTCTAGCTAAATGTCAAAAATCCAAAGTGAGAATAAAATTAAAGTTTTATTACAGTAATTTGAAAAATGCTGTGGAAACGGTCAAAATTGCCGTAGACAGATGTTACGTCCTACGGCAATTTTTAACGCCATTGCTGTCGATTGATTTCAGGGAAATTTGAGGCCTGCTTACGGGGTATTCATTGTACAACATTGTTTGATGTTTAAACACTCTCACAGGAAGGGAGTGTGTTATACCTTCCCTAATTAACACTAACAACACATCACTCAGCCTACACATGCTACACTAGTATCTGGCACTTATGTATATCTAAATTAAATGTATTTACAATTTAAACATCAATATCACTGTCTTTTAGCTTGCTTTTAGACAAGCTTGACATATCCTCATTATTTGTCAAAATCTATTCCGTCTTTCTGTCAACATCTACATGTATTCCCTGAGGTGTGTGATTTCAGACTCGAAAACAAATGAGGCGCATGGTAGAATGCGCACCTTGATGAGTCAAGGCACATGTGAAGTCATGCGTGTGCATGATCACTCACCTCAAACGGCCAGGTCTGGACAGTGCATTTTTTCATAGAGTTGGTAAACAATGAATAATATTTAATATGTCAATGATTTCATTATTTTTCTCAGGAATTTTTGTGGAGAAGTGGTGCAAGCTTTTTGTGGTTTATTTTTCTCTTGCCTGCAATTTCTATCTTATATGTCACTTTGGTTTTGTTCAGTCTCAAAAATCCTTTTGCTTGGATCACAGGTACGGTTTAATGTGGAAATTTAGAAAATAATGCAACAATGGCCAGGGTGTCTACATATCCTAGAATATCTTACCGGTACATTATTTTCTACTTCTGGAGACTCTTGGAATTTAAAAAAAACTCCTGAGAAATTGTGAAAAACTCTTTGATGCGCCACTGGCAATGAATCTCTCCCGCAATTTGTTTTGGAGGCACATAACACTGTTTGCATTACCATGTTTTGCCACACTTGTCTAGTTTGTTTTAAATACCCATGGAAAATTCCTGACTTGGTTGAAAGATGGTTTTTTAAACAAGTGGAAGTACAGTATATACAGACCTGGAAAAAAGTGGGATCTCGGGATCCTGTCAGATCCTGAGGAACATTTGCCTTAGCAAAGATTGAGGGACATTTTGAATTTTTCATGCATACTTTAAGGGAGAATTTTAAGGAATCATATGTTGTTATCTCCCATTTGAGTCTATTTTGAGTTACAACCAATATAATTGACAGAGGAACATTTGAAAAAGGCTAATTCAGGATACGGGGAATATTGAACACTTTTTCCAGGTCTGAAAGTATACTTTCTATTTTTATTTATACTTCAGCCAATGTCATGAATATTGTTCACCAGCACCTGGGCGCATTCCACACATGTATCACATGGCGGTGTAGCACACCAAAGCGCCTAGATAATATGAACATGAGACTCATTGTTTACATACCTTGAAAAAATCTGATTAAAATTAAATTTTATTGAAAATTTTAAAATATGTCTGCTCAGATGTTTTAAATTTCATTTTGATTCCCGGTGTCACAGTAGTATTGGGTAAGCCACATCAACAAACTATACCTTCTGCTGAACACTGAACAGTACTATATAATTAAAGTGATTTTAAATTTGACAATTGAGTACTCTTGCATATGGTTAGCTAATCATAGGCATAGCTCAGTGGGTTCACACACTCTTTGGTTAACCCAGATAAACTGATTGCCATGGCCGGATTTTGAGGGGAGTTGTGGGGAGGTGCGCACCTGAGATCGTTTTGCATTTCCCCTGAGAATGTTTGCACTTCCCCTGAAAATTCATGCATCCACCTCCCCTTGGGGAAGTTTCAATGACAGAGAAAATTTCTGAAAATTTAACGTTTTTTGGTTACTTAGGGTCTACACTTCATAAGAAAGTTTTTCTGTAAAATTGAAATAGTAGTAGCCACCATTCATCTCTGTGTCAAATACCCTTTTAATTAATGCAATGTTTTGAAACAAACTTTGTAGTAATTGTAATAGACTTGCCACAAGTCGACCTCGAACGATAGCAAGTCTATAATTGTAATGAAGGGCAAAATTGGATGAGTTGTAGTTGTACCGTCAGTCATACAGTAATTCATTAAATAATACACTATACACGATACTTGACATAAACCACATGCATACGTCACGTCGTTGGCCCGTTCTAAGCCCTAACGTTCCTTAGGGGTCATGAACTAGACATTGGACTTCCCCCAAATTTTATTTCACTTCCCCCACTATTTCCACCAAAATTTTGCAACCATGTTAGATGGATGTTGACGGTCTCTCTACTGCTTTTTATCTTATGTTTAATAATTTACCAGGAAAAAATAGCTTTTGATTAAAGTTGGTGAATTAATTACCATAGAGACTTTTATATTCAATTTTTGAATACCGGGTACTGCATCTTCTTATAATACATTATATTTCATTTTCCAAATTTTGTAGATGTTCTCTCAAAGATATTTTCATTTTGGGAACTTTTCGTTTTTGTGTTTTTCTTTGGAATTATTCTCACTCCCGTGGTCTGGGTTAATATCAAAATTTGCTCAGGTAAATTTCTAAATATAAATTATGCTTTTTGTGTATTATGTCAGTCAGTGCTACACGTATGTGTCAATGTCAATTATGTCATATAATCATCGTCTACCTACAGCATGTTTTAGCATAACAAAAATGCGGTTCTAATGACTGAGAAACAAAATGCCAGTCCCGTAAATACAATTAACAGGAATTTTTTAAAAATACATTGATCATCTTGTAAGATACGAGTTGCTGAAGACACAAAAAAATTGCGTTTACAAGGTCACAACTAGTACTAGTAGTATACTATTGTAAATGCTGTAATTTGATTGCTATTCCTCCGCTCGATAGATAGCGCGAGTACGCCGAGTAGCAAAACAATAATTTTCCTGGCACATTTTTTTTTAAAAGTGGCTTGAGGCTCGCGTTTTTCATTGAATTATTTTGCGGAACATTTTATGTTTGATCTCTAATTCTACTTATAATTCTACTACTCTCCAATTCCCATTATTGCTCGTTTGCAATCGACGCCATCTTATTCTTCATTCTTTGTTGTATTGTGCCAGAAATCGTAAACTATCCATAATACAGTAAGATTTTTTCAAAACAAACCAAAAATATTAAATTAACTCAACTACTTCGATGTAAACGGCTGGACAAAACTTTAAAATCAACCAAGATGGCGTCTAATGACACGTAGTGACGTCATGTGCAAGCAAATAATTGACTTATTTTTTATCTTGGCAAAAAAAGGATATTCCCGGAAAGAGCATATTAAAATTAGTAAAATTGCAAAGTTTGGTTGCGAAATGTTGTAAAATACGGAAAATATAGCCTCGCAAAGTTCGCAAATTTTGTATACTTTTGTATTGCGTGCGGAATTGCCACCACATTTACTTTTGTATTGCGGGCGGAATTGCCACCACATTTACTTTTGTATTGCGGGCGGAATTGCCACCACATTTACTTTTGTATTGCGGGCGGAATTGCCACCACATTTACTTTTGTATTGCGGGCGGAATTGCCACCACATTTACTTTTGTATTGCGGGCGGAATTGCCACCACATTTACTTTTGTATTGCGTGCGGAATTGCTATACCACATTTGGGCCGAAAATGGTAGCAATTTCCGCACTCAATACAAAAGTATACAAAATTTGCGAACTTTGCAAGGCTATATTTTCCTCAATTTACAACATCTTGCAACCAAACTTTGCAATTGTACTCATTTTAGTATGCTCGTTCTAGCTGTGGTGATTTATTTATAATAATAATATAAATTTCGGGGCCAGAAAACACGCTATGTTCCACGGTCTCAGTAAATATTAAAGTAAAAATAAGCGATAATTAGCCATCAGTGCTCGTTTATTCAAATGTGTCTGTTTGCTTGAAAACTTTAGAAATGCATACTAGATTTATGAAAAAAAAAGTATTTCTATGCAAAAGAAGCGAGCTGTTGGAAAGTTTGCTTTGTCGTTTTTCGTTCAAATTTAGGACTATAAAGCTAACTGACTTTGGAACAATTGATTCACCCATCCTTACTGTAGCTTATCCAGCCACGCGCTAATGAAAACAAAATGTCATTCGCCCATCATTGCTGGAAAAAAGCATGTCCATGTAAACAATGGATGAAACTTAGTGCTACTTAGTTGGTGTAACAATGAGTTCCAGTTTCTTTCATTATAAGCAAATGTTCTCAATTTCTCTATGGGTTAATAAGTGCAATGGGTGTATTATATAGAGAATGATACATGGCATCCATGTATTTTTCTGTTTATTATAAAGGACAGTCTTTGAAAAGCGATAATTTTTGCAGAAAAGCGATAATTGAAAAGCGATAATTTTCACATGTGAGATTATCATGAATAATCTCACATGTGAGATTATCACTTTTATCAGTGCTCGAAATCTCTTTCAAAAACTCATTAATAATTCATGAAGCAATTATCCAATCTTGAGTAAGAAATTAGTCACGTGCATACGTCTTTATACCAGCTAAAGCACACTTTAACAAAAGACCATTGTTATGCAAACTATATAAAGATTTTTATATTAAGATTTTTATATAAAGATTTTTATATAAAGATTTCTATATAAAGATTTTTATATAAAGATTTGACTTATTATGCAAATGTTTTTGAAGTCACTTAAAAAACTCGCAGGTCGTGTCTTATTAGGTCTAAAGCCACTCGCTCTGCGCGCTCGTGGCTTTAAACCTAATAAAACACTCCTGCTCGTTTATTAAACAGTACATAAAGCACTATACTTTATATAATAAATAGTTATTCAATTAAATAATGAAAGAATGACCAATGTCTGGTAAAAAGATGGTAGAAATTTCAGAGCAACTACACTTTCTGTTTTTTCACTTTAGTTGAAGTAAAGACAGGGGTTACCAGACTCTCCGTTGTAAAATCACTCTTCACTGTGAAACATGTATCTCATCTGATATTCTGCATCCTCTCTGGCTCTCTTGGCATATATTGGCTCACGTCATTTACCTACTACGAATATGGAGTATTCACACGCAACTGTACCACGTAAGTAGTGGGAATATAGAAATTGCTTCCTTATTAAGTTTGAAGTTTTCTTCCTAAAAAATTTGAAGATTTTCTTTGGTATAAGTACATACAGTACTGTATGTAATTATGTGCATGTAATACTTGATGTAAACAGCATTTGATCCACATGTTACGCTATAGAAATGCATGATAATCGTCATCATAAAAGATGCTTGCCGTGACGACCGCGCCACCGAGGCCCTAATTTAAATTGCCATTTTCACAATGTGGATATGATATGAAAATAGTATATATCCACATTGTTTCAGCCCATATAATCTGGATATTTTTCCAGTGCTTGCTACTCTGCTTGATTCTTGTTATTGTTGTATTTAGTTTCTACAATGAAAAGCCATTATTGTGTTTCAATGAAACGACTTTGTTCCTCCATGTTTTTGGTGCTGTTCTGGTAAGTTGCAAATTAATACAAGCAAAGCAAATACCACCCATGATTTTCAAAAGAGCAAAGCAGGTTGTGACCTTACAAAGCAACATATAAGGAACGAAATCAGTTTCATTGGTGCTCTGCATTGTGGTTATAGTGGTATCACTGATATTCACGATGGCTTATTTTTTGTCCTGACCCGTGCAAGAACTTTTTAAAAAAGCTAGGGTCAGGTGCGCGATAGCCAACAGCAAAATATTCGCGAAAAAATTCAATATTTTCATTCGAGGCCGCTATCTTTATCAGTGATACCACTACTGTATAACCACAATGCAAAGCGCTACGAAAACGTAATAAGGGCGGGAATCATCAATTACGTATTCAGTTTACGTATACTCGGCCCAGCAAAGCAAGACAAACTTTTGCTAATTTCTCATTTTCATCCAAATTTAACCAAAATTTAATCAGTTTGTCCTCGGACAAAATTTTGTTTTAATACGTTTGATATTCTTCAAGAGAGAAAATTATAGAAAAAATCATTAAAAACTAACACATATAACTTCCTGACGGAGGTAATTGTTGTTGTATAGTTGTGAGGCTCAGTTTTGTCTTGTATTTTGTTTAGGGAGTTGTTTATTCCTTGATATATTTTAAAGAAAAGCATCGTCAGATAAAATTTCCAGTCGTTCAGGTATTGTTTTTATCTAATAAAATTATTATATATAACATTTTAAAATGCGTGCTGGCGTGTTCTCCCATGCAAGTCAGCTTAAAAGATACCAGGTTTGGCTGTTTTGTATTCTTTAGGTCCAGTGAAACGAGGATGAGAGTTGGTCAAAGTTGATGGGAGTTGTAACTCTCGCTCGCGAGATTTTTGATCGTTTCACCGGTAATATCCAGTCAACTCTCATCCACTCTTATTCAAACTCTCGCGTGCGAACTCTCGGAGGGTCAATTCTAAAATAAAACAGAGTTATCATATTGTTCGTTTTATGTATTAGCCTTGTGTTTGGTGGCAAATACATGGAATTTCGTATCATTTCCTCACTCCAGCACAGCATAAACATCAAACAATTTGAGGTTGAACCCTCCGTCAGATTCACTGCATAATGCCGTAGTGAAACGTATTTTTCGTTTTCAGGTACTCTGTGGTTTGTCTACCTACATTAATATGCTATAATGTTTAGGGGTGCACCGGATTTAACGAATTTTCCGGCATCCGGCCGGATTTGGAGAAAATCCGGCCGGATTTAAATTTCTGTTTTCACCTTAAAAATGGGATAAACCATCAATTCCAAATCCGGTGCACCCCTAATAATGTTATTTAACGAAGATACTGTATGTTTTTTTAATTTTCGTTGCAGCAAGAAAGAATATTTAGGGTAAAGGCGTGTCTGGTTCCCTGTTTTTGGCGAGCTGTTGTCGTCTCTGTCAAGGTAATAATATATTGCAGTTAAATCATTTCAGAGCCAAAGGCTCATTTAAAAATACGCCTGTCTATAGCCTGGTTTCCATCTGGTTGTAACTGTCGCGAACGTCTCGCCAACGTGTCGTGAATGATTTTTATGCGTGTTTCCATATGATTGTAACTGCCGTGACACTGTCGCAAGTTATTTTCGTACCCAGGGATCGCACAAGCAGCTGGCGGCAGTTTTAAAAAGACAAACACCGTCCCCTTAAAGGGGACCTTTGCCCCCCCCCCCCTTCCCCATGATTGTCGCAAAACTGTTGCCACGCTGTCGTTTTTCTGAGCACTTCCATTAAAACATAACCGTCACGTTTTTAACCTGTCGCAACTGTCGTCGAGATAGAACTCGAGCCTATCTGGACGACACTGTTGTAACTGTCGTGAACTGTTGCCAACTTGTTGCGACAACACTTTTCTTCATGTTTCCATTTGGTCACGAACATAGTTACACGAACATAGTTCCATTAGAACATAGTTACATAGTTCCATTTGGTCACGAACATAGTTACATTTGGTCACGAACACGTTCGCGACAACCATATAGAAACCAGACTTACATCTGATATAACTAAGATAATTTTGAAATAAACTACATTGACATTCCTGTCAATTACATTTAAATTTACAGTAAATTCTGTTTTTATTTATAGAGCGTACAGATTGGTTATCCTCTATATTTTTTGTTTGGTGAGTATAATTAGCACTTTTCTGTTACTTTCTGGGAAACAAATTTAACGTATATGATGATCTTAACATTTCATGAATTTTCAGGCACATTTGCAAAGGGAGCTGTTCGATGGTTTACTGGGCTTTATCAAGACAGGTAAATCTATTTTTACAATGCTATCCAAAATTTCGCACAAACCCAAATATCCTTTAAATTACTCCAACCAGAAATCTCAAGTGCAAAGAAATATTTTTGTACTGTATTTAAACAAAAAATATCGTAATAAAAACATGCTTTGATAAAACTTACCTGGAAAAATACAAAAAACTATAAAGTCACTTTAAGACTTTTGTTCGTGCGTATACCCATGTTGAAAACTCTTTAAATTCTATGTATTATGAAATAGCTAAATAAATAAAAGAATTCTGTATTCCTTGTTTGCAATCACGTGATCTTTCATCCAAATGACGGACAATCAAACAACTTGTGTACGATTTTTCTCCTATCAGAATGGTTGTAGCAAGAAAAACTGAACGATAATTCATCTTTTGAGTCTTAAACTGTCTCTAAACTCGATCAACATATTAAAATAGCTGTTTTTTGTTATACCTGTCCGTCAACTGACATCCCCAAATTACGTCATTGCAAACAAAGAATTATTTAATGTGTTAGTATTGAGGTAAATAGTACTTGTATATTTTTTTTAATAATTTCAACGATCTGTGGGCACCTAGGATAAAAGCTTAACTGGAAAGCAGTAGAAACTCAGCGCGACGTTCATCTAGGTCCTAACTTGGTACTGCGTGTAAATTTTAGTATTATAGATTATCAAGTCATGCTCAACAATCCATTGTTTTTTAGACAACTTTCTCGTTTGGATTCTCTCTATGGTCTTCTCGATCTTCGTTTGTTTTGGTTTTGTTTTACGTCCGGAATTGTGATTGCGTATGTCTGGTTGCTGACAAATAAATTGTTTATTATTGTTTATACAGAGGTTAGTTACACCTTGTTTGGTGTTTGAGACAGTATACAGTAGTTGCTTTTTTGGGTAGAAAGTTTTGTGCTCTGATCCTGAGCATTTGTAAAGAAGAAATGCAATAGAATTCCCAATATTCTTCATACCCTGCAAAACAGGATCTGTAAAGTCGAGATTTGTGTTGTATAGAAGAAGAAAAAACTACCTTTAAATAATTCCAAATTGTAGAGTAATTATTTTCGGCATCTTGGCTGAGTGCAGGAGGTGGTACATGACTAATTGGAATGTCTTAGAGCCATTGAGGGCCTGTCTGACCATGTACATGTAGGGGGTCTTACTAATTTTCACATCACTTCTGGAAAGCTTGATCCATTCTTTGTTCATGGTCATTCACAGACAATACAGTCCTGAACAGTACAGTCCTGAACAACGGTCCTGAACAACGCCATAGCTCCCTCAGTGATGATGGAACCTGCTCTCCTCATCAAGCTTGGTTCATTCTAGTCTATAACATGTTTTCAATCTTTCAAGGTTCTCAGATTTCCCATTCAGTCGACATTCACTGAAGATGCAGATCAAAGTCTTCCTGTGGCCTTGAAATGTCAGACTGTTCCTTTACTCAAGGTTGGTGTGTGCAACTTTAGAAAATTGTAATGTACTTTGTATTCGTGTGTTCTGTTGTAATATGTGTTCGTCCAAGTGTGCGGTATAATTGAATGCTTGTCCATCTTATGTGACTGTATAATTTGAAATGCAAATTGGGGTAGACTAAAAATACGCCTAATATATATATGTTGTTGTTGTTTAAGTCTCGTCGCTGTAAAATAAGTCTCAATAAATGTATTAAAGCTCATGAGTTCTCGTTCTGTTCGTCTTTTACTTACAACGAGCAGATTAAGCATGGAATATATCAACGTTCAAAATACCCTGCACCATGCATGCAATTGAGAGAGTGTATATGAGAGTTGAGAAGCAAGAGTTTGCACAAGAATTTTCTCAACTCTCATGCTCCAGTCAAATGCGAACAAGAGTTGCATGAGAGTTTTATTAGAATATTACCGCATGCGTAGCGAAAACTCTCATCACAATTTGAAGCAGTTCAAAGTCGATGAGAGTTGGTGGTCCAATGCGATGAAACTCTCATCAACTCTCATCCTCGTTCGACTGCATGAGGCTTTACAACAGAATATGTTACCTTGTCCTGTGTAAATAAAGTCATTCTAACCACAAACCTCTCATTTCATCTACATATCTCATCTATTTCTTTTTAGTACCTGGCATTTCATGATCTCTGTCAACTGTCACAGTTTTCATCAAAACGAAGAAAGCAAATATTCTCTTTAAGTATTCCAGGTATACAATAATTGATTTCCCTTTCACACATTTATATATAACATTTTATTTGAATTTGGTTGAGAATCTGACAAGCTAGATTCTTTATTCTTGTACCTCGTCTTAGCGAAAAACGCCCTTTCTTAGAAACTTTTTTTATCAATGTCATCATGAGCATGGAATTATCCTATACAGTAGATGTGCGGTTTGTGTTTTAAATATTAAGATAGTCATCATTCACATTCTAATTATTTAGGAGGTCGACCTCTGAATTGGTTGTGGATTTCAGATGAATGCCTGACTTTACTGAACGATCTGAAGGAACGTCTTACTCTACATAACAATAATCGTCACATGATGTATAGAGTGGTCAGGACAACTGAATCTCTCGCGAAAACACCAACACGAAGTTTTAGAGGTATGGTAGATGGAGGTTGCAAACTTTGGCAAGGCAGGTTTTGGGAAATTGTATATTCTAATAGTCTATTCTATAGTTGAGGTACAGTACATGTATAGCAAAGTTGGGAAGAACATTTCTTTAACACAAGCAATTTTTGTATATTGTTGTCTTTGCAATAATTCGCCTTATAATCCGCCTTATAATCCGCAAATAATCCGCAAAACATTTTCATCGGAAACAAAATTTAATCACACAGAGTTGAAATATGGACTGTCTTGCACAAGCTGTCAAAGTTTCAAGAAATTTGGTGCACGCGTAGGCCAACAGGAGATCTGAAAACCTGCATTTTCTTCCATTTTGTTCAAACCCAATTTCTTTGCATGATTTCAAATTAATGTTATGCATGCTCGAATGTTTGCATAAATTACAGTACGAAATTCGCAAGCTTTGATTTCTGCAATATGCAGTTATCTGATTATAATTACATCTAAGTCACATGAGAAAAGAGGTCCTCCAGTTTAACTTGAAGTAAAGTAACTTAAGGTTTCCTCCTGAAGTAAAACAAAGCCAATCAGACCTTACACCACAATTTAATATTTTATATAGACACAAGTCAAAGCTCAGTAAAACGAACTCCAAACCCTGTGAGATTTCAAACAACGAGTGAAATATCAACTTCAGGAAGTAAAACTCTGAGACACACTTTAACTGGTCATCAGTCGTCTGCAGGACACAAATCTTCAGAAAATACTCCAATTCAGCAAGACCACAAGGTGAATATAACTAATCCAGGCTTCTTTACTCTAAATATCTTGCGCATACCCATAGCTCAAAATAGCTCTAAATATTTAAGTTCTGGACCCGCTTTACCCAGGCAATATAAAAAGGTACTGTAGTTATGGTTAACTACAGTCAGTACGAAAGTCAACCAATTAAAATCTCCTAATTTAAAGTTAACTACAAAATAGTAATTGAAAAGTAGTACAGAGTTTTATTCAACCGACCCCAGGATGTGATGAGAAGTATTTTAATGACGTATCCAGTTTTTATGTTTGTTTAAAATGGGTGCAATAAAGTTCTCATGTGTAGCTGCCTCAAGCCCTCCTCCACCCCCCGCCCCCCTCCCCCCCGTTAGTGCTCCACATTTTTTGAATGTGGAAGCTTTGTTCTTTATCCAGGTTTTAATGTCTGAGAAACTGAAACAAATTCCTTTGGTAGAATATTTAGTGGAGAAGGTGAAGTGTATTTCTTTTATTTGTTTCAATATAAGTACGTGAAAGATGGAATTTTCCATTTCAAGAGGCTTCAAGACGGGACAGCTGTGTGAAATAGAAAATTCCATCTTTCACCGAATGAAAATATTTTTACTATAATTGCACGATGAACATACTCATTATTTGTTTTATATAACACTAAAATAATCAATTTATCGTTTTTTATTGAATTATATACAGTAAATACAAAACAAATACATAACCTGAGTCGCATATATAATGTTTAAAATTAATAAAAAATCCAACAAATATGTCCCAAAAATGAGTGAGACTTAAATAATAATTTACCTCGTCCTCGATATTGTCGTAAAAATAATGTTGTTACACCCGCCATTTTGCTTCACACAATTTCTGCATTTGGAATTTATTCCAACGATGTCATGAAAATTATCATGGTTAAATGGGCTGTAACGTTGATACGAACAGGATTTTGAATAATTGAATTTAATTAATATTTTACAGAGGAACAAAACGTACTATATTACAAAAATGCAGGGCTGTTTTATTTTTCAACCTGTTTAGGTGGACGAATTAGAAACAGAAGATTTATTCAGTGATGTACAGATACAGATTTGGGCAGCTGAAGGTTTGTGTTGTGTTGGAAACATAGAGAATGTGATCTCATCTTCTCAGTCATGTGAAATGAAGGATTATAAAACTTTGATGCAGTGAATATTCATGCTTAATATCCCTTAGAACTGCTTACGTCACGCAATTTTCAATCCATCAAAACATTAGGTATACGCAATGCAATGTGGAATACATGTGGATCAAATATTCATTGTCTGACTGTGACATAACGTAAAGACTTCTAGGTCAATTAGAAGAATAATTAGTAATTCGGATTTGTAATCTTGATATGTTTACGTCTGCAGGTTTATCACGACTGGTGGCTGCATCTTTCACGGAAGATGTTTTTGGTGTCGTGCAGAAGGTAGAATATTTGTAAATTTTTATTTGCAGTCATGTTTTCCTTGTCAATTTATTTTCCACATTCTCATTTCAGACATTGCCGTTTATATTGACCTCGTTACTCGAACTTCTTCAGGTATTCATTTATTTTGTTTTACAGTTTATCAGAAATATCAATCCTTCCAGTTGAACGCAGACAGTATTTTTTGAACCGCCATATTCTATATACAAATTTCCTAATGCCGAGTTCGTTCTACCAATCTCTCGATAAATATCTGTCATCGCCCCCCGCTCCGCAGAGCGATACAGATTCCCCTACAGCGACTTTTACCATCATTCCTACTTCATCTCAAAACTCTAAAGGCTGGATTACAACGTCAATGTTTTTGTGTTCACAGTAGGAATTTTGCATTTGTCTGCAGGAATTTGCAGGCCTGTAATCAATTGACTCAAATTACAGTACATGTTTTGTTTTAGGCAGTCGAGCTTTACCTTAAAAGACCTCTTGATCAAGAACAGTTATATAGAAAACGACATCCAAGTGAGATTAAAAGAACTGTGCACGTTTTTAGAGATTGTGAGTATCTTGTTATTCATGTTTATATTGTATGCAAAGTGGGCTGATTTCTACCAGAGAAGGATCATCCGTCTTACCTGTAGGCTGTAGCAGCCTAGGCCTAGGACCTTTACTTGGATGGCTTTGGTAGCTTTGGTCAATTTTGGGCTAGGATTTGGTAAGTATGACGTCACATGCGAAATGGAGCGCATGCGACGTCATACTTTCCAAATGGTAGCCCAAAAATGACCAAATCTGCCAATGTCAGCTGGTCCAAACCATCACCAACAATCTATTAAAACACTGTTCTGTGACATTTTTTTACAATTTTACTGCAATTATTTACTTGTTATCCCCTAAACCTACAATGTTGGACGTATTCCAATTCCTTTAACCGTTCTCTGGGAAAGCAATCAACATTGAAATTCTAATTTGCGTCAATATTAAGTAAGTTGGAAGTGGGTTGCTGTATCAATGATTATAGGTCTGGGCTGCCGTCTTAGTATAAACACAAGACGAACCATCCTGGCGGACCGCAGCTAAAAAGCGTGATCTATACAAACGACCATCAAAAATTCACGAACTACACAGATAATTTGTCTGTTTGCTAAACTTATAAACAGACGAATGTTCAGACGAGTTACTGTATCTTTTCATTGCCCAGTTTGTGCCCACTCGAAAACATCCTCATTGTGTTTGAACATTTCAGCTTTACGATGCTCTATATATAGAATAACAGAGACATTCCAGCAACACATCAGGTAATTTCTAATACTTGTTATAAAATTATTTTTCTTGTGCAAACTTGGTTGGAAGATATAAAGAGCTCTATCAGAAAAATATAAAAAAGGATTCGGTATTATTGTATTAGACGAAATTTCCAAGAGAAGTGTTATAAAATATGAATTCAAATCATTCGAAAAGGTTACAACACTCAGCATTTTTCGTCAACACGGGCGTCACCCGAAAATTGGTATAACTAAAGCCCGTTCTCCACTACGCGAATTTGTTCGCGCGACGCGAAGCGAAAACCGAAATCCGGCAACGTGATTGGTCGGCGAAAAAATTCGCGGCGAAAAAGTAGGATCGCTTCCTACTTTTTATCTGTTCGCGCGAATAAATTCGCCTAGTGGAGAACGGGCTTAATCTTGACGGCATTTTTTCTCACAGCGCTCGTGTAAGGAAGAAAAAAATTTAAAATCTTATGTTTTGTCATGTGTGTTTACCACAAACTGACACAAACACACTTTTTAATCTAGTCCCCCGTGTTGACTTGCTTCAGCTCGCAACTATATCATTCCTGCATGGCAGCCTACATTCTCCCCACCAGGGCTCGAATTTTATCGCGGCAATTGCCGTAGAGGCCGTATAGTGCAATTTTTATACTATATTCACTGTGCATTACTATTTTGATACTTGAATTCAGATGTTGATCAAATCATGCGTAAATCACTATTTTATTCTCACTTTTCTTCGAAAAAAAAACACTAAAGAAATACGTAGACATGTTTCTAGCTTGTCAAAAATCCAAAGTAACAATAAAATTAAAATTTTATTACAGTAATTTGAAAAATGCCGTGGAAACTGCCAAAATTGCCGTAGACAGCTGTTACGTTCTACGGCAATTTTTAACGCCATTGCCGTCGATTGATTTCAGGGAAATTCGAGGCCTGCTCCCCACAATCATTTCTGTGAAGCTTGTCGTATTGGGTAGCCCACATTGAGTGTTTATGGAATATTTTGGAGTGTCACCCATGCACCCTCTCCCATGCACCAGAGCACTGGTTCCTTGGGTTCCATTCCCGTTGAGGATATTCCGAATTTAATAGACCTTTCCCCTTTTGAGTGAAATTTTGATCTAGACAAGTCTGGACAAAAATTTCATCACAGCTTGAAAGAGCATCACAAAATTAGCAATATTCCGAAGTTTCGTTGCGAAATGTTATAAAATGCGGATAATATAGCCTTGCGAAGTTTGCCGTTTTTCAGTCATTTGGTATTACAAACGGGAAATTGATAATCAGATGATCAAACTGATGCAAAATGTTAGATTGTAATGCAAAATGACTGAAAAACGGCAAACTTCGCAAGGCAATATTATCCGCATTTTACAACATTTCGCAACGAAACTTCGGAATATTACTAATTTTGTGTTGCTCTTTCAAGCTGTGATGAAATTGTTGCCCAGGCATATCTAGATCAAAATTTCACTCATAAGGGGAAAGGTCTATTTTCCTGCAAGTAAATACACACTTGGGACCACAAGTCCTTTTCACTACTTTCGATACTAAAAATAGAATGTGTATTAAAATCACGGTAAACTGTTTAACAATGTTTTAATTTTATTGTTTAGTGACGTTGAACTGACAAGCAGTAACAAGGAATTCCTGACGTCTTTTCTGAAATTCCAAGAGTAACATGCAAACTGGCTTTCCGCGAATCTCGTGCATAATATGATTGCTTTGAGAAAGATATATAGTGTCAAACTGAAGAATTTCTTGTTAGATTTTTGTTTTGTTATTTTGTAGTTAAGGGGCGGACCATTAGAAATCCCGGGAGGGGGGTATAAAATTTTTGCGGCACGAATTTTAATGCATTTAACCTCTGTACGAATTTTTTTTCAAGACTATTTGTACTTCGCTGTTTGCTTGCACGAATTTTTTTTCTCTGACGTAATGGCTGCACGAATTTTTTTCCCAGGCATTTTCCTTTGCACGAATTTTTTTGGGGAATTTTCACCCCCCCTCCCGGGATTTCTAATGGTCCGCCCCTAATAGACTTAAGATTAACTTCTATAGAACTATAGATAATCGTCATAGAGCTAAACACGTAGCATATAAGGCAGTATTTCAGTTGCTTTAAAAAGGGCACGAGTTGCAGCTCTAAGGCATAGAGGCTTGCAGGTTTAATTGGGTTGAGACCACTGATAGCAGGGTGCGATAATTCAAGATTTCAGTCGTACCTGATTGGTACTTTTACCTGATTGGTATACTTCAGTGATTTTTTCCACGTACTTGCGCGAGTACAAACTCATACTCACGGTGTACTTATTCTTTAAAATAAAATAAAATACAGGTTTCTGAAAGGTATTCAAACTGCGTGTTAGAACAAGGAGCACAATTGCATATACAAACACTACAATCGACTCCAACATTCTTTTGTCCCATCAGTCCGATCATGTTTCATGCTAAGACATGTCAGACTTACATATATACTGACTTAACCACGGTTTTGAATACCTTGGGCTTGGAAAGGTCATGTGGCATACCAACAAAAAGTATGTACGCAGATAGCAAGAGTGTTTAGACCGTACGGAGGTATTGGTATACCTCCGGTACGTAAGTACGCGAATTATCGCACCCTGGATAGACTGGATAGTTAAGCGTGGAAAGCATTGAGAATCGATGATACAACGTTGGAATTTGCATGACAGTGTTCTTTTTTCAATTCTCATACCACCCGATCAAATGAGGTTCTAACTATATGTAACCGCGTGTAGTAAAAACACTCGTTGACTCTCATCGAAAGTTGAATCATCTCAAAGCTGACGAGGGTGCATGGTGTTGAGTTGGTGGCCACTGTCAAACACGGAGAGCGTAACTCATCAACTCTTATGAACTCGGTTTGACCACTGCTTTATATATTTCCTAATGTTTCAGTTGTTTGTGTTGATCATATAGTACATAAATATATAGGAATTGGTTTTTTCTTAGTCAAATTTCCCAATATATGGTTTTTTCTTAGTCAAATTTCCCATAGGCATAGGCACTATGGCATAGGGGACTAGGGTGTTTGGGAGGGAAGCGGAAGTAGAGAGCCCGGCTTGCAACATGGAAAAAAAATGTCCATGCTAAACTTCCAAAATACTAATCTACCGGGGGGGGTTCGCAGGGCTTGAAATTGTTCGCAACATATATTTCTTGCATTTTCGAGTAAAGCTTTATCATTTTTTGCTTTTAATTTTATTTAGCCCAGTTACAGCCCCCCCGGGCCTCGTACGCTTGTGAATTTCAATGAAACTTTTGCAGAGGAAATAGTTGGAGTGGAAGCTTGTGTCGCCAAGATGGCGGAACGTTCAAGAGAAAGAAGTTTTGTGATTTGATCAGATATCATTGTTTCTTTCAAGTATGTAAAACAGTCAATGTGACCATGAAGTATGGCTGCTTTCCTCGACACACAAGACGCCATGATGCATTATTTTACATTATTTCTCAGCTGAAATGACAATCAAGTATTCTCTACACGAGCTAAATGATCAGCTAATGAGAAGAAAGCTTGATGCAACGTTCGTTGTTTTTATTTTGCTTATCTCTCGTCTCTCTCACATTTCTCTGGCTCCAGATTTCTATGTTCAATAACATCAAACACGATAAACAGGTCAGAATATGTCAGCATTGTGCTTTATATGTATGACTATAAATATAATGTTTATATAAATCCATAGTGATAATTGTAATAAATTATTATATTATTATAAATTACTATTACATAGTGAAATTTGTAATAATGTATTAATAATTGTAATGTACATGGGAAAATAAGTTTAGTGTATGCTTGAGCTGCCACAGGAATCTGCGGCAAGTCCGACCATGTGATTACGCCTTTACCCTGCTGCAATATTGCTTAATTAACACTATCTACTCACAATTTAGCCATATATCTATACCAGGCAAATGCATTTAACTTAATCTATTATAACACAATATATTGTTTGTTTGTTTGTTTTGTTTCCATTTATCCCAATTTGCCAGACTGCAGAGTGTGGCAAGAACACACCTGCCTGGGGCCATTCCAAAAAAATATCCACACACCCCTATGGATGAGCTCAGTAAAATTTGAACCCCCAAGAAAAAAAGATCAAAAGCACTGATGCACACACCACCTCAGAAATTAGTTAATTTTTGCCTTACCCCTCAGAAAAAGTGCTAAGGTCAAAGGCTGCCAATTGCCATAACCCCCCAGAAATAGCCTTTTTGAACACCCCCCCTTAGAAATTCTCATCCATAGGGGGTGGTGACTGGATAGCCTGCATGTCAGGCTCTATGCATGAAATAAAACCTGCTACTGAAGTCGATGAAAAGTGGACAGTTATTTGGATGCATGGAAATAACAACCAATCAAAACGGCGATTGTTAATTAGATTGTCAAAGCTAATTTAAAATATGACAATAACGGCCAATTTTTCCGCCAATATCTCGAAAATAAATATTACAATTTTCTTTAAACGGCCAGGAATTACATGCTAAATAATAATAAATGACCGTGTTTATGGACAGCAAAGAAGTAATTAATGCAGCCAAAAGCACAATTACCAGCACCGAATATAATATTATGTAAACAACAACTTGATTTATTTATATTATTTATTTATTAACTTTACAATCATACAAAAATTATAACAATGATTGAAGGTATGGTCAACAGGACATGAGTCCCATGTGAAGATCAACCTGATGCAAAACAACAAGTAGACATACATTAAAGACAAGGACTTGAACACTATTTACATAGCTATATAAAAATTAATAGGTTAGATTATGAGCAACAGCTTAAGTTGAAAGAACGGCATTTAGAGCAGTAGGTTTTCCAAGTGCGCACTCTGTTAACATTCTATTAACATTCTATTACCTTATAAGGCAAGGCTATTTATTTCTGACCATAAAATAATCCAATTTCAATCATAGAGCCTGACACACAGGCTACTGACCAAGGGCAGATTTTCATTTATTTAAAGGAGGGGTAGAAAAATTTCTGGTGGGGTGCAAGCAGCATCACTCAGTGAGCTTTGGCCAGGGTTGGGTTAGGCATTTGGGTTAAAGCCTTTCACACAAAATAGGAGGGGTGAAGCAAAATTTTGGTGGGTTGATCACTTTATTAGAGGGGTTAGAGAGATTCTACGGGGGGGGGGGG
>CACRXK020000005.1:176106-189338 GCA_902702795.2 Paramuricea clavata
ACTTTCCATATTGGCACACTCGAACTTTCCATACTGGCACACTCGAACTTTCCATACTGGCGCACTCGAACTTTCCATACTGGCACACTCGAACTTTCCATATTGGCACACTCGAACTTTCCATACTGGCACACTCGAACTTCCATACTGGCACACTCGAACTTTCCATACTGGCACACTCGAACCTTCCATACTGGCACACTCGAACTTTCCATACTGGCACACTCGAACTTTCCATACTGGCACACTCGAACTTTCCATACTGGCACACACAAGAATTACTATATTTCAGAATCGCCATGATTAATGAGCAAATGGTTAATAACTAAATAATAATAATAGTAATAATAGTAATATTTTAACATTTTTTGTAATTGTTAGATGGCGTGTTTATATTGGACGAATTTTATTAAAAACAAAGAAAAGAAGCTATTATTTTGATTATTAAACACCCTTTTTATAAATATGCACACTTCATTTGAGTCTGCACACTTGCACACTTGACATTTTTCATTTGCACACCCAAGATCTTGGCAAAAAAAGCCACACTTTGCAGTCTGACAAATTTGGTCATCGCCAGCTTACTATACCGCTTGTTTTACAGTTTAACTGCCACAAAATCTCCCACAGAAATTTTAGTTTTTTCTGCTGCAAAATTCTGCTGCAGCAGCAATTTCTGACATTAACCTGTGGCAGGAGATCTGTTAAAGTGCCAAATTTTCCACTGTGGATGTTGATGATGTTGGTGCTGTTATGGTTAAATCTCTCTAGTTGTACGGCTATTAATACAGTATTCACATATTTCTCCTAGTTTTCCTAGTTCCTACACTCATTGTGATATGAGTCTTTTTATATTTTTTTATATAGAGCATTCTTGGTAGCGTAATCCCTAGTTTGATTTCAAGGGAATATACACAAAAGGATGTGGACACTGTACAACAGAATCTACTAGTATGTAAATATCATATTTTATAAAGAAATTAATTAAATAATTAGCTTATAAATGGTTCTACAGCTGTAACAACTGTATCTTAATTTAAGTTAATTACTCATTTTCATAATTTTTTTCTTTTTTGCCATTGTATGATATTGGGTCTGTCTATTTTGTAACATTTCAAGGACTTATTGGTCAACTTTCATGTTCATTATAGACAAAGATACTTAATTAATACATTTACTCGCTGGTATTTTGATGAAATCCCTGATTCCTGCCCCATCGCCTGCTACGTACGTTCACGCAGTTCGTCCGTGCTTTGATCGTCCAAAAATCGCGAAATTCAGTTTAAATCGCGGAATTCCGCGAAATTCAGTTTAAAGATGTATTTGTGTGATCTGATACAAGACGTTTTTGTAAAATTTAAAGCCTTATGAACGGAGATGTCCCTCAAAGTGGAAGGACTTTCATTGATATTCATCATTTCACTAGCCACTAACATTTATTAGCATTTTAATTTTTGAACTTTTAGTAATATTCCTGCAACTGCACTTCCGGTTCACACAATATCATTTGCGATCTTTACCTTTGGTTCGTGAAAAAAGTTCGATAATGTTTGATGACAATTCAGTTTTCCCATGAATAAATACAAATTTAATTGAAAATTAGCTTGTTCGGGACGGCGCTCAAACGATTACAGTTTTGATGAAGTACGGTCTGCTGTTTTGTTTTATGTTTGGGACTCATTGTTGTTATGGACAAACATGAATATCGCGAGAAGGCAAACCGAGAACTTTTAGTCGACTTTCTAATATACTGTATTTCTTACTATCTAAATTGAAATGACCCTACAATTACTGTTTATAGCGGTAGATATTGATATTTTGCCTAGAAACATCCGAATTTTGTCCACAGAATTTCACACTCAGAGTAACATTGGTAAAAATATTTAGGTTTGTTTTGAATTATTAACTTTTGTTTTGAATTATTAACGAAATGAATATTTCCTAGACTCTCCTTGATGATTTCCTTGAAACATGTTCTGTGAATCGTGTTCCAACATTTCTCATTGATCCCACTGTGCTGAAGAGTGTCCAAGACGAAGCAAGTGAAGATCAAAGAGGAGATTGCCGCCATCTTTGTCAAAAACCTTTAATCACACTTGGTGTGCTTGAATCCAGTTTGAATCCAGATGGTTTGAATGCACGTGTATGTTGTTTATCTTCCATTCTGCACTCTGATTTTGTTGAACCTCCCTACAGAGTTTATAGGCAATTCCAGCTTTTAGTTTTTGCCTGCAGGGGATGATGGGAAGTAGGTATCATATTGCTGATTATGCTGAAAATTTCAATAAAAACTACCGAAACAACCGAAATGTTTCAATATTTACAAGTATAAGCTACCACTCCGTGTTTACACGGCCACCATTTTTATTTTTTCAGCATAATCAGCAATGTGATACCTTACTTCCCGTCGTCCCCTGCACGCATAAACTAAAAGCTGGAATTGCCTATTGTATGTGGAGGTAGCGTAGGATATTCCGTGCCAGTAACTCCAAGTGTAGCTAACTCTACTGCCTCCATCTGATTGCTGAGGTTGGTCTGTTACTTCAGAAGTCTTAGTTCAACTTGTTTTAAAGTGTACAATTTAGAATTTGGAGTTGGACTATGGAGATAGCGTCGCTCCACGGCTACCCAACCTCTGCCGTCATGCTGAATGACTGATGTAATAATCTCTGGCAGCCTCCCTAATATGAAGACTCGCGAAGGACAGTCTCCTTTTAGATACATGTCTGTTTAATGACCACGATCACGTCACATTTAATATTCAACTAAAAGTTTTAATGTTCAATAACGAACAACAAGCTCAGAATTCAACATGCTTTTTCATGTGTTCCATCCTTTCTGTGGAGAAAGTTGAATAGTTATTCTTTGTTAAATTTTTTGCAGGTATTGCACGATTTGGAAGAGAAAGGTGTAAGTTTTACAAGTGTGACAGGACAAGATCCTAGACTGATCAAATTGAATGGCACGACCAAGAAGCTAATAACATTTCATTATTCCTTTTCTCGTCATGATACCTTCATCCATGTGGTAGTATTTTATGATAGAGGAGTACTTGGCTTGTGGCATGGTTCGATAATCGGGAAAGATGCAATGATGTCTGGCAGCGTTGATAAAAACAGCGTATCGTATCATTTCCAAAATGAAAGTGTTCTTAATAGGTATAGTGTTTCTTAATATGTTGTTGTCAAATACAAAAATATCAGGAAATTGCATCGGAGCCTTTTCTAACTTAGCCTGTACCTTGGTGCAGATTCTATTGATTAATATGCAATGGAGAATCTGCGACCAAAAGGTTTTATGACTGGTCATGTGGAATTATACGATCTGTGATTGGTCAATCGATACAGCAATTGTGTAGAGATAATGTTTAGTTTAGGTACTCAAAACTGCACGGCAAAAGCGATCAGACAATGACTGGACAGCAAGTTTATTTTATTATTATTTATACGATATTGGACGTTTTCAAAGCAATAGTTACAGTTTGTCAGCTTTGTTTTCCATGCAGCTTAACATAAGTCGAACTGGAGCATGTATATGTATGTGGACGCAATTTATGCCATGTGCGAAGATGATAGTTACCATAGCGGAAACATACCTCGCCATGTAAGCTTTCTAGACTACTGTATGTACAGTAGCTACCAATGTGTAGAAGAAATTGAGAAAGATTCAACCACGGATCATAAAACTATCTATGATGCAACTACCTGAAAAATATAGGCAGACCTTCGACGTTTAGATCGAAAAAAGTGTTGTAAATCCTTCGCACAATTCGGTTAGACTATAAGAACTTTCCCCTCGTTGCTTCAGTCAACAAACCACTGGGACTGTATTTCGTTTTTCTAATTTTCGTTTATCTTTTACATTCAATGAAACTAATCAATTCTACATACATTCCATAAAAACACTCTTGACTTAATTAAACATTCTAACATTCTCTACCAATACTTTTGCACTCATATTCATACTCTCAAATTATTTTAGTTCGCACGTCATGTCTTGCAACAGAAAGTTCTTTCCTTTATAGTCACGTTTAACGTTTGTCATATTTTTCATCCTATTTGCTGTTCTGAACGTGCTGTATCTATACATCGTACATTTACGCGCAATGCATGTAAATATCGCGTACTCGCGCTTTGCGGTCGCTGCGCCCACATCGCGCCTTTAATACTCTAGAAGTTCTTTAACAATTAACAATTAGTTGGCACTCACCAATGTGCAGAGCCTGTCTTGCAGGCTGTATTTCTAACTAAAGAATTTTGATTTTTACAGTTTTTCTCTTGATATCTCAACAATTGACGATCGCACAATCAGATTACCTTCAGACATTAGTGAATTCTTAGAAAACTTGGAAAATTCTCGATATTTACCATGCGACATGAAGAGAGCCAGAGAATTTTATTCCAAATATGGTGACGATGGAACAGAGAAGGCGGGGATGTTCAGAAAACGCGGGAAAGAAGTTCTTCAAATTGCAAAGATTATTTTAGACAATCTAGGAGTGAGATTCTGGCTCAGCAGCGGAACATGTTTAGGTGAGTAAGTAACCTATTTCATGCCTGTTCAGGTGACCGAAAGTAATTTGCAAGTTAGTCCTGCAAGCAAGGCGTGCAGCTGAAGCAGGTTGGGAACCCATGCATAGCAAGGTTGAGGATCCATAGCTTACGAGTTGAGACGGGGGACCGGGCCACCAAGGGAAACGTTATGAGCAACTGGGCCTGAGAAACCCGATTTTTGGCAATAGGAAACACTTGACTCAGAGCTTGACGTCTTAAGATTTGATAAATATAATTTGGACGCAAAATATAAAAATAGTCAAACCATACAAAGTGTGAACATATAGAAAAGAGAGAATGTTATAGAAAAGAGACACCTGTTTCCTATTAAATCTTGTCGGTAAATATTGCAAGAGATACTGGGCAAAATTGATATTTTCTACTATAATAGCACGCACAATACCTTCTGATTCAGGTTTGCATTTAGCTCCAGTCACTTGCAGATAACGCGGTTTCCTCGGATCCCAAGCAACATCTGACACCCATGACTTATGTTCCATTGTTTTTTCATTGTTACAACAATCCCACTGTTCTTCATGCCATCGTTGTTTTGACTTATATTTAGCAATAACTTGTATCAGTTCTGTTGCTGCTATAACTTGTATCAATTCTGTTGAGTCACCATCCATGTAAGTTGAAAATATATTCAATAAGCTGGGGCCAAGTACTGTGACCACGATATCAGCTTATCGGAACAACCAACCTTGTCGCAAGTCTGGTGTATATCGTCTGCCGTGCTCTGCAAGAAGAAGTTGTCGACAAGTTACAGTATGAGCAGGCAATGCGAGTACAACCTAATAGCATATATAACGATTTTAATACTTCGTTATTCATACTATTTCTAGGTTGGTTCCGTCAGTGCAGTGTGATATCTCATGGTAAAGACATGGATATTGGGATGTGGATCAAAGATTATAATAAACAATTGATTGATGAGTTTCAAAACAATGGATTATATTTGGAACATTTATTTGGAAGGGTAAAAGTCAAATGTATGCAGTTGTCATTTATATCGAGCTTTCATTGGTAGGATGCAACTACCTGAAAATATATGGAGAATTTCGACGTTTCGACAGGGGTGCAGCATTTTTCCGAGAAACATAATTTTTTTCCGACATAAATATTAATTAAATATTGACTATTCTATAAAGTACCTAGACTGGCGGAGACATTTGTTGTTTATGACGTTTTGAAAACACATCATGTTTATTTTCAGGTTGAAGACAGTTTCCAGATGTCGTTTAAAACAATTGATGATATCAAGTTAGATATTTTCTTCTTTTATGAAGAAGGTACTTACATGTGGAATGGAGGGACACAGGCGAAAACTGGAAAGAAATTTAAGTGAGTAAAATAACGGTTATGATTATATATCAAGGTAGATCGGTTCGTCAGCCAGATTATCATTAGCCTGCGAACAGGCGTTTATTCAGGTGGGCCTAGTAATAGATTATCATTGGATGTCCTGACTGAGGATCTCTCAGTCTCACTACATCGCAGTATAATAATCCCAATTGCAATGCACAATAAAAAATATGTGAGTCGTCATTTGTGTGTATTAGATTGCTTAAGATCTACGACGTCGACGTTAGCTAGGACGTCAGGGCTAAGCAGAGGACTGGGACTATATTAGGACGACATCCTAGTCCCAGTCCTCTGCATAGCCCTGACGTCCTAGCTGACGTCGACGTCGTAGATCTTAAGCTATCTAATGTCACAATCTTATTTATTTCACAATCCTTATTAAACCATTATTAAACCATTATTAATCTGTAAGATTAGATACATGCTGTAGTAAAGCTATCCGATTGGCATGAAACATCAGGTATATCCGATGTATTGTGGTGCATCCGACATCTGATTGGTCAATGCTTAATAATTTTGTTACAATTAACAAATATAAAACATTTTCCGTGTTGACATACAGTTATATCAACACGAGTGGAAATTGGGAAAACGAGAAATTGTGTGATCAATACGGAAAAAAAATGGCACAAAGAAATATAAAGAAAGAAATTTTCCGACGTTTCCATGTTGACATTGAGTTCAGTGTTGCCAGATCATGAACAAAGTTCACAGTTTTGTGAACTTTTTGTCCTCGACATGAACATTTTATGAACAACACGAGTTTGTGAACATTTTATGAACTTTTCAAAATAACATGAACTATTTCATGAACTTTGATTATTACACTCCCTCAAGATAAATGTTGTAATATAAATTACAACAATTTCGCCGTTAAGGATTAATTTTTTAAAATAATTTATATATTTGTGAATATTATCTTATCTCTCATTCTCTAATATTCCGAGTCTCCTGGATGAAATGGTCAGTGGTTCTAACATGGTTGTAATTCGTATAATACAATATGTAGTTGCTCATCTGCAAATACAAAGTGATTATCACTATTTTCCATCCAGCAAACTGCCCTATCGATTTTTTGAAGTCGTTTCTTTTTGGATTTTTATATTAATTCGGTTTGGGTTACACGGTTAGGGTTGAGGTTAGGATTAGGGGTTAGAGTAAGGGTAGGGTTTGGGTTAGTTACATAGCCATTTGACACCTCTTCCATCTTCCAAAATTAAAATTTGAAATTAATGAACTTTTTGTCAAAGTCATGAACATTTCATACTTGTCTGCATAAACATTTACAAATTTAATCTGGCAACGCTGATTGAGTATATCAACACGGCTCTTAGCCAATCAGCGTTCAGAATTTACAAATGCTATATTATAAATGTTATATCATTCCTAGTTTTTAAATAAGTATAGATCGCGGCGTGTTATTTCGGATGTTAAAACTTGCTTTTATAAATTCGAGATTAGATAGGGGAAAGTATTTTCGATTACAAATCTCTGAGTTTTTCCGGATTATTATAATGTGAAACCGACGTTATATGTACATTGTATATACATGTACAGTAAAAATAATCTTTTATTGGTTTAGTGTTACTACAGAAAGGAGACGGAATACAAAAAGAACCAGCCCTGTTTGCTAGAGTCAGAGTACTTTTCTCTCATGCAATCAACAAAAGGGAGCGAACCCCAGTCTCAGAAATGGAAGGTACATACGAATTTTATCACCACAAGTATTTAATCTACTTTCATTGTTTTTGTAGATACATATTTCCAAACTTTTCCTTATGTTGGACAGAATTTCTGGGAATGAAAGTGCGAGTTCCATGTAAGACTATATCTTATATCGAAGCAAATTACGGGAAATCTTGGGCTGAACCAATCAAACGTTGGGACTGGAAGAAAAGTCCTTCCAATGTTTTTGAGAATGGAGAGTGGGATGAGAAAGATTGGCCTGAAGTGATTCAATTTTTTGAAATTCAGTAAAACACGTTCTGAAGTAAATGTACATGTTGTGTGCATGGCGATACAATTATTCATCAAATTCTGTAAAATATGAAGTATTCATTTATTAATACATGACTCATGAGAAAGACTTGACTTGAACGAAGTTTAGAAGAAACGCTTGCACGAAGCAAGTTGAGAGAAAAGTGTTCTGAAGTAACAACTCAATGTAATTATTAAAATACGTTGTAAATTATTCATTTTACACGAGAAAGCTTGATTGGCTACAAATTACTAGTTTACAAAGTAAGGCAATTTCTGTGAAGTGGCATGACCGATCAACCCTCGACAGCTGAACAGGCGTTCAACTTCAAAGCCATTTCCTTCTGAAGTTTCCAGAATTGGTAAGGTATGAAAAGAATAAAAAATACACTAAACTAATTGCAAAAAATTACTTTCTTCAAAATGTTACTCGTCACCTTAAAATTTACGTTCAAATTACTTTTGTACAGCAAGTAAATAATTTCCAAAAAATTACTCATTCCATTACTAACGTCTTGCTTTTAGCAACACTGAATTTGATACATTGTAAAATACTATTACATTTGGATGGGTAATTGTGGTTGTCTGGGTAACTTTGAGTTCTGACTCATTATGATAGAATTTTAATTTATGGATTATCATTCTCTGTCACGCTATAGCCTCCTCCACAGGCAACTTGGTGGCAAAAAGGCAGAATTATATAATTATAGCAATACTTCACAGATAAAGATGAGGGTAACAGGGGATTGTGAGGGATAATTGTGCAGTTGGGAACTCCTCCAAACTCTCCACAAGTGTTTTGGAATTTCTTGCATAATTCTGCTGTTTTCCCCACCCAGTTGCCTGTAGAGTTGGCTACCTCACAGGGAATTAATTATGATGCAAATTACAGCAATAGTAAAGTGCATTGTTAATTTCCTATATATAACAAGGTAGTCACAGTAATTCATTAGGGCATTTAGAGGCAGTGATTAGAGGTTACACCACTGATGTAAAACATTGGAATTAATATCTACGTATTTGTGATACATGTGCAATCATTAAATATTATAAGTACATTTCTTACACTAATTAGGAATATTCTCAGTTGGTCAAGTAAGATGATCAGCATTTTTCTAAAATGGTCATAAGCCTACTGTCATAATCGCAACATGTTATCCAGAGTTGGTGGGTTTCAGCACCCCTGGGAAGTACTTGATAGAAACAATTTTCTAAATTACATTACCCTGACTGTCTCTTAATGTGCCCTTGGAAACTATTTGGTACCCACACCCCTAGATTTGTTTTCAACTCAAGCTTGGACTCTCAGTTAATCTGTCCATTTCTCTTTTTTACTAACATGTATTATGCTCCAATGACCAATATGTTACTATTTTACTCTTTCTAATGCCAGACAATTTGAACTATCAACAGGCAAGTCTTAGGCAATATTACTAAGTGGATCAAAATTAGTCTAACAATTGTATTTTGCATTTTAAGGCTCTTTTCCACTCATGCTTGTACTTAAAGGGGCAATGTCACGGCGCTGATTGGCTAAAATAAATAGTGCAAAGAAACGTTTAAAATTAATGCCACATGATTGGAAAAGATGCAGCAGCCTTCAATTTTTAAAACAAAGCAAGGATGTCCTGCATAACGAAGGGATTATAAATAGTATATCGTATATTTCACTCCTAACTTAATTAATTAGAACAGTAGAATGTGACACTGCCCCTTTAAACCAAACTGTCAATCATTGCGATTGGATGAAAACAATGGTCTTGTGATTAATGGAAAAGAGGCTTTAAACTTATGGTCAAATGTTTGTTGAATGCATCAGTAAGTTAGTTTCATTTCTAGACAAGTATTAAAAATAAGCTCATTATGTCAGACCATAATATCTACAATAGTTTTATGCATCTTCATCGGAATTTGTTTTGCGACATTTCTAAACATGGTCAACAAGCTCAGTTGTTGCAGTATCATCAGGACGGCCATTAACGACAACACTAGTTTTGCTAATATGTTCATCATCACTTTGATATCCATCAGTAATCTCTGTTTCTCGTAGATTACCGTTTACGTCATTTCTATTAATATCCATTTCTTGCACGATCTTAAAATAAGACAATAATCCTTCTAGTGAGCCACGAAACCCAATAATTTCATCTAAGATTTTACTTTTGCTTTGTAGTTTTTCCATTTGAACCTCGTTGTCTAACATATCTTGTTCTAAGGTACTTATTCTTTCATTTGCAGTACGTAACTCTGCCCGTAGTCCTTGAATTTCTGTGTCTTTCTTGTTTACAACTTGCTGTATTTGTATCTTGCCGTCTTCTGCATCACTCGCCGCTAATTTCTTATTTAAATCTTTAATTTCTTGTTCCATTTCCTGCATCTTAGAATGCATAAGTGAGATTTGTTCGTTCGCTTCTTTTATAGCATTCGTGGGTACTGCCATGTTTAAATTTGACAAGAAATGTACACAGAATTTTATTTATAAAATGTCCAAGCTAAAAATAAAAGGCGTCTTGTTTCGACAAAACATACACGTATTTCGCATATTTTTTATTTGCTATAGCTCAAGCCATCATTCAAATGTCTACAAAATGGCGGCAAGCCAAGGAGTGACAATGCAAGGAGATACGACTATTGAACTTATTCAAATACTTCAGGTTGAATCTGCGCAGTGTTTTCACAAATTGTAAGTTGTTTTCTTTTATTATTTTCTATTTTAGAGGTTTCAGCATAAGGAACAAAACATACAGACTACACACAGTCTACTGCAAATAATATAAAGTGCAAATATGCTATAAAATATGGCAAATATTGAAATGTGCAGAGTAGAGGGAATCAAGTCGATCAGTCTATTATACAAGATCTATTTATTACCATTTGCATCCAACCTTAAAGCTTGATTGTTTTTGTAGCAGCAAACATCAGGTTAATTTGGCAATTAATTAATGGAATATGTGACATTGTTTACATAAAATTCTCACGTTTTTGGAAAAATACCGGTATGTTTTGTTCAGGTGCACACCAGGTTTTAAGCAATTTTCCATATTTTTGACTCTACTGCACTGGAGAAGAAAAATTGACAATATTTTGAGGTGCGGATATATATTAAAGAAGATGAATATTTGCACGGATGACTACTATTGCTAGACGGCCTTTTAAGATTGTCGGTTCATCTGGCCAGCGTGGCAGGCCCTCAGTTTTATGGGGGGCCTGATTCCTCCCCCGTGCCCGCCAAAATCCTGCCCATTGCAAATCAGGCCCCCCATAAAACTGAGGGCCTGCCACACAGGCTACGGTTCATCTAGCCTGCATAGCAGGCGGTCTAAAATACCGCCTGCTGGGTTTGGCAGTGTAATTTGATAACCGCCCACTTTTTTGTCCGGGTCCAATTAGCCAATCAGCAAACACTAAATATATTAATAATCAAACTGTCAAACTATGTTTATATTGTTTGGTCGCAAAATTGCAAATGTATAAAAATATGTCAAAAGAAACGCCATTGAAAGTTTCAATCAGGACCGAATAAGGCGAATAACGACAAGAGGTAGAAAAGCAAGCGCGGAAAATGTAAATGATATGTCGTTTGTTTAAGTGTGCTTTGAAACTAAAATACGGGGCAATACGCCAATAGAGAAAATATCTTATGTTCTTATATATCGTCGGAGAAATTATTTATTTAAGGGAGCATTCATTTTTTAGCGGGGGTGGGCCGGATGAACTGATGTCTAATTCCATGCTAAAACTTGGAACCCCCAAGAGAAAAGTTGATAAAAAATTATGACCCCCTATTTTTTTACTGAAAAATTTTTTTGCCCCATCCTAACTATTAATAATCCACACAGTGTCGTTTCCGTAGCGTTTCAGGGCCATAGGAAGCTCTTTTTTATTGGGGGCTGAAAGCGAGGGCCTTCGGCCCGAGGAAATTTTTAAATCTAGAGTCTCTGAAATGCCATTTCCTGGATTTTGGGGAAGATTTGACAGAATTCTGATGGTCAGAAAACAGCGTTTTAGTATGTCGAAATTGACAATTTGGTAGTACTAAATGGGCGAACACGTATTTAATTAACTATATATTGGATAACTAGGATAAGTTATTGTTATTGTATTTTAATTTCACATCCCTTAAAAGGCTTTTCAGCGAAATTTTACATAATTGATCTAAATTTTTATACACTGTAATAATAGAGAGACACACATACCAACACACAGTCACACAACACACACACACACACACACACACACTTGGTAGTACTACACAAATATATATGCTATTTACATCAAAATGTCTTAAGATTGGTCCTAAATTTAAATGTTTCTACAAGTCTCTGTTTTAAAATATGTTTAAAGTCTTTCGTTGTTTCGCAGGCCCTAAGTTCTGGTTTTAACGAATTCCAAATTGTGGCCATTCTGAATTTGAAAGATCGTTGCCCGGTTGCTGTTCTGTGTAAAGGAGTTTCAATCATGCTCGAGTTCCTAGTAACGCGAGATGAAATGTCACCTCGTCTCACAAACTGTTCAGTTAGGTATGCAGGTGCGTTTCCTGTTATGCATTTAAATGCCATGACTGCATCACGAAAATATAAATACTGTCGAACAGGAAGCCACTTTAGTTCTTGCAGGATTGGTGTGACATGATCGTATTTGCCAACTCCGCTAACTATTCGACATGCAAAGTTCTGCACTACCTGTACCTTATTTAAATTTGTTTGAGAAGTGTTGCTCCAGACTGTAGAGCAATAATATAATTTTGAAAAAACTAGAGAGTTAATAATAATTGTTAATGTGTGTTTGTCAAAGCAATGTTTCACACGGTTTATTTGACCTAAACGAGACATACATGAGGAGATAGTGGCTTGTACATGACTGTCGAACGTCATACCAGAGTCCAAGATTACGCCGAGATCTTTGGCGCTTGTTACAGGAATGATTTCGTTACCGAGAAGTGAGAGGCGAAAATTAGGAAGTTTGCAGGAAACTGTCGGTACTATCTTCATTCTTTGCAGTTTGTCATGGATAATGTAGCCGCTTAAAATTAATAAAGCTTAAAATTGATATAAAAGGTCACGATGAAATGCATGCAGACCTTGAAACCATGCATGATTTTGAAATCATGCTACGGTCCTGCGTTTTCTTTCATTCTTGTTTACACACAAAAACGGATAAAAACGAGGTCAATTGACGAACGTCATGGAAATGTTTTCCTATGGACTGTGTGGACAGAGCGTCAAATGAATTTTGCTTCATTGTTAAAGATGACGAGATAGTTGATAGTTTCTAGACCTTTTTACCATTCTTCATCCAAATATTTCCAAATTCTATAAAATTATATTGGTGACTTTT
>CACRXK020000006.1:11164-36599 GCA_902702795.2 Paramuricea clavata
TGCCCCCCCCCCCCCCCCCCCCCCTCCTTCCCCTTTCACAACTAAGAAACACGTGCATATGAATAACTGATTGGATTCATTAATTGGCCTGACATTCCAGTTAGTTTACTGCTTCCCATTTCTATTGAGTCCACTTCTGCAATACAACCCCTCCCCCCCCCGGTACCATGCCTTCTCCTTCAAATGTGCCTGAAAGAAATAAGACCGAGGACCATATACGATGATTTACCGTATGCATGACCGTTTTCATCAAGTTTTTTTTGGTCCTCTACTTACACTCTGAGTTAGAAAAACGCAGCACATATAGACATGTAAGGTTGTAAGCATTATAACATTTTCATTGATACTGTGAATAAATTCCAACAAATAGTTACAAAAGAAATTTGTGAGTTTATATAAAACAATTATAACTACCTGTATTGACTGTATGTGAATGACTTCATGAAGTTTAATTTGTTGTTTGTTGGAATTTTCTGGAACAGAAAAATATCAAGTTCATATTGGTGCACGTAAATAAAGAAACACCAGCTTCAAATGTCTAAATTTAAAAACAATTTATTAAAAGGTAGTGGTACCTTGAAAATTTGATGCAAATAAGCATACTGGCGAGCTATGCTTCTGTACAGGTTAAGAACATTATCTGAAAATAATTAAATACAGAACGACGAACCTTAAAAAAGTAATTGTTTGATCATATTCTCGAACTAATCAAATGAATTAATAAGACACTTTAGGTTTTCGTATTCATACACTGTATACCGCATCTACACTGTAAATATACCTTTAAGTGCATGTGAATGACCCTAACAAATTTTAGTCCAATTAATCATGAAACAGAATGTTATTGCATCTTACTTAAAACTTGTGATCCTTGCAAAGCACTAAGTTCTTCTTGTGTAAAAAACAGCGGAGTACTGAATTTTCGAGGAAGAATATCTTTGTATGTGTTGAGGAAATTTTAGTACTTCATATTCACATGAATGCGTTTATTGGACCCTAACACTTTGAAGAGCCATACAGGTTGAAAAACACAACGACTATCATTCCACAATTATTGACTTACTATATGCGGACACATTTGCATGCCAGGGTTTTGGTCACAAAATAGCAAAAGTAGCTTAAGACTGGTGTTTTGAATATTCATGACTAACTATATTATTTCTTTGCTTCAAAATTTGGTCGCACTACCACAAAATAGCAAGGTAAAGCATATTAAGTACTGTACATGCAGTACTGTAGGTAACATGCATGTACTGTACAGGTACATATTCATTGAGGACACTGAGAATTCTGGATATTAAACAATTTGTATTTCAACAACTTGCTTTTGCGCTTCACTATTAAAGGATACCAATATAAGGTTTCCAAAATGAATCTTCTTCATGACTTTCATTCAGTAGTTTCAGAGCTAGAACTACGTTGGGCATCACTCGTAGTAGTTTATCTGTCTCAATAATAGAACCTTAAATGCAGAAAACTGAACATATTACCTGAAAAGTATGAAATACTGTACATGATGTCATGAGATGTCTTATTTAGATTGTCGAGTGTCGACACTTCATTACTAACCTAAAAATGTGGAAGATGAATGCTCCGAAGTTAGGATTAACTTTCGTGGGATGTTAAAAATTTTCTCTCCTGCCTTGAAGAAAAATAAGTTGGTTACACCTGTACTGTTCATAACAATCTGCCTTTTAGTATATAGGTCTCTAGACCTCCTGACCTACTGTATAGACTGCACGTCTTAGAATTATGCAGGTGAACTCCAGTTCAATCTTAAGGTGGGATGACTCACGATCAAACTTTGCTCCTACTGTATATGTTATAAACCACCCTCACCCTCTAGCCGCCTGCAGGGGAGGGATCTATCTGACGAAGTATAGTGTCTGTAGTTTATACCTCTGGTTGGTTTAATTAATGAATACACTATAAAAGATTCTGTGATCAAAGTGGTGTCAACAACGTCTTTTAAGTTAAATAATACACTACATATTTTTGTATATTTATGTGAACGTCAATTCTAATCTAAAAGCAAAAAATGAAAAATCACTTTTTGATCTTTCCCTCTTCGTAGGTATTAAATTATTCATTCGATACATCTTACCTGAAACGTGGTTACAGCGCGGACACCACAATCATAGTCAGAACTTGAATACACTTCCACCTTAAATAAATATAACCACCGAAATCTTAAGGCCATGTTACACGGTCGCGATTCCGGTGCAATGCTCTAACCAACTAAGCTACAGAGGCCAGTTGTTGAGCTCTAACCACAAGTTCACGCATATAGACTAAGATGATGACATGGTAAGGTATATCGATATAAATATCAGGTTAAATTAACTAGGCAATAAAATAACCAGGAATATTAAGTTAGCCCAAATACGATTATTTCTAGGTTAACCAGGAATTCTACCGAGAGTGTTTTTAGAATGCACGGTTGTACAGTAAGTTAGCTTGGGGGAAATTAGGTTGAGATGGTATAAAATCTAGTAACGTCCCGTTGTTTACATATGCATGTATCATTGCAATTAATCAATCTGTTGAAAAATCGGCGGCCATGTTCGTTCCAAATTTAATGAAGGATAACGAGATTCTTAGCTTAGCCTCCGTTCACATAGGATCGGACGAGTTCGGAGCCGCGTTCAAATTCACCTTGCATTCGCAAGGATCGCGTGAAACCGGACGAATTCCAGCACAGCTAGTCGTACGAATTCTCGTGTGAACAAGTTTGTTTGCCAATGTAAACTTTATCTCACCAAGGTGACTCCAACAGTCCCAAAACTGTTCTCCCTGGAGACCCTGCGGAAGAAAGAGAACGAATTTGCCTGTCCTCCGATTACATCCGTCTGGAAAATACTCAGATTTCGCTATGCAGCCTCGTTTTCGTGATTTGAGATATTGGGTTAATTTAGAGTCGTTTTAGTCCGTTACACTGGAAAAAATAGTGAAATCCATGCTATGGAATTTGCAATTCATGCATCACTAAATCCATAGTATATCCATACTATTCCACACGTCTAGTTATATCCATAGTATGGAAATTGCAATTAGTGTGAAAATTGGATTTCCATACTATTTCCAACGAATATCCATACTATTTGAGTCAAATGAGCATTTTGAAATCAATTCCCAGTGCTATCTTGACAGTTGTTACACTCGGAAAATTTTACGAAATCATATAGACGTTATTCATGTACTGTATTAGATATTAATAATTATAATATAGCATTTGTAAATTCTGAACGCTGATTGGCTAAGAGCCGTGTTGATATAACTCCATGTCAACACGAGAAATTTTCCGCCGCTTATAACATTGAATTTTTTCTTATTCTTCGGGCTTTTGACATTGCTATATTATAAAACAAATATAAAACATTTTTTCCGTATTGATATATAGTTATATCAACACTCGTGGAAGTTGGAAAAACTCGAAATTGTGTGAAAACACTCCGCCCTTCGGGCGTCGTGTTTCCACACAATTTCTCGTTTTCCCAATTTCCACTCGTGTTGATATAACTGTATATCAACACGGAAAATGTTTTATATTTGTTAAATAGTTCATCAGTTAACAAGGTAAACGGGATTCAGATATCACTATATCAGCTCTATGCTCCGTAGCCAATGCTAAGTACTTTCCGGAAGGGTTCATTCGTCCGATCTTGTGTGAAGCTAGTCATGGGATCTACAAACACGGCCGCCATGACATCACGTGCAAGCAAATAATCTAATATTTACATTTTCAGAATCCGCGCCATTTTCTTTCAGCCATTCAGAGAACTTGGGAAGAAAATCACTTCTCTTTTGTTTTTCATCTTTTTCTTTATAATGGATATAGAAATCGTTTTTAAAAAATTGTGGCTTGTGGTATTTGATCAGATTTTACATGCACATACTTCAGAGTTCGTTGTTCAAAAATCACGTCAAACGTTTTCATTAAATATTGTGTTTTTGAAACAGTAACGGATTACTTGCACTATCTAAGTCTCTTTGTCCTTTGAACAGTCGAAGTATACTGTAAACATTTACTGTATACATGTATGCAAAACGTAAACTACTACTTTGGACATTTTTTTATCCATAGAAAGTGCAAATTTTTAACAATTAAACGAACAGTCACATGTTACTGCAAGTAGATTTTAATTTGGTTGTTGTCTGTTCAGCAATAAAGAACTCAGAAGATCAATACAAACTACAGTGAGGACAAAAGTAGCTAAAACGGGGTTGGTCAAGTCTTCGCGTGTAACTGCAGCCAACATTAGAAGACTATAGGTGTGACATCATACTTACCAAATGCTAGCTCAACATTAACCAAACCTGCAAAGCCAGCCAAGTAAGGTCCTAGCACCGAGAATATGTATGGTGTCCCAGGTCTAGGCTAATACAATGTAGTGAAGAGACAATGGCAAAAAATGGCTTTCGCACACCATTTGACATGATTTACAGTTAGAACGATCTACAGTTGTAGCAGTGTAAAAAGAAAAAGCATGCACATCATTTTTTGTGATGCTTAAGAGCTGTACGTTACAGGGAACAGGTTAGAGTTAACTGACATATCCACCTGCTGTACGCCATATACTTCTGTAGTCATTCTGAATCACTGTATTTTCCATAACTAATATAGATATATAGATAATGCAATTTAAATATGTTAATGTTACCTGTTTGAACCTGGATTTTCTGGATTTTATCAAGTAGTTCCCTGATTGCAACATGTTCATTCCATTGTTCTTTAGCATTTGTGGCTAGCAGTGAACTTGTTTCTAGAATGATGGTATCAAAACCCTTCAAGATACATATCGAATTTAACTACAATTTAACTAGTACAATACAAACTACAGTATATCCAAGCAAGGCATATTTTAAAGATTTACAAGTGGGGAGGCCATAACTTGGAAAAAGGCCCATTGAGCAAGCGACGAGTTTTGTACGGGGTTTTGGGGAAATTTTGAAACCTGGAGACTCCAAAATTGCTATTTAGTGCGTTTTGCCCCCAAAACTTTAAATAATTCTGAATACTATAAAAGGTTAATGTTTAACACTTTTACTCGCAATGTGCTTGTCTTTCAACATATATTTTAACTCAAAGCTACGTACTGTAATGTATAAAGTTAAAGTTTACACACAACCAGACGAATATCCCTAAAGAATTTCTTCATATATTCTCATTGTAAACTATGATAAAATAGTAACAGACAAAGACTTACTACATTCACATTTTCATGATTTCACACAAAAAATGTGGTCAAAAGGGCCCAAGGAGTGGGGGGCAATTTGCATGAGTGGGGGCCAATAGGAGGGCCTGGAGGGCCAAATGGCTCCCAGTATATAAGTTAAAATATGCCTTGTATCCAAGTACTCGTTTTATTGCACAGTACTGTTGTACTCTCTCGGATTAGGGATATCTGACATTAGTGGTTCCTGCCTTTGAAAGTTCCGCATATATCTTTAGGTCTAAGTGTTCCTAGGCTCCTGCACCTTTCCTGGGTTTTGCATTGGTGTTTTAGAGCAGCGCCCATCAGTTCATTATCGTAATCGATTAATCGTCATCAACAATAGATTAAAATCAATTCATATAATAAAATTGAATAAATCTAGACACGTCAACAGTGGCAGTGGTTAATATCGCATCCAAGAAGAGGCCGTGTATTAAATTAACTTGTACTTGACGGCCAATGGGAGCCCTAGTGGTACCAGAGAAACAAAAAGTCGATTGGAGCAGGGCCTCTCAATTACGACCTGCTCAAATTGGCATTGTTGTGAATATTGGCTGGGAAGATGTGCGCAACCAAACTCGCCGTGTAGCATTCTCCCCCAGCAAATTTTGGATCGACAACTACCTGGAGCTTCAAGAATGGTAGTCACTGTCGGAGATGATTTTCCATGGAGAAGATTTTCCATGCAAATATTTGAAGTCACGTAATAGACAATTATTTAATGTTCCATTAGATATTTTATTATTGATACTTCTGAGGGGATTTGCACCCCTTATGCACTTTGGCATGGATGGTTAGCCCTTCCTTAACAATGTATCAGTCAACGATAAATTTAGGCCCAAGGAAATGTATGATTCAAAGATCCCTAAGCTAGGCACTAAAGTGTGATTGCTAAACCATTGTAACTAACTGGCTTCACTCCCTTCAGGGAAAGATTTGTGACTACCATTACAATGATATGGAAACCAAGTGTAATCTGAAGAAATTCCACATCAGGGCTTATCAATTGGAAATGGGTGCTGTCATAGATAATTGTGAGCATGTAGTCCAGTCAATCTGTGACCAGAGGTAAAAGAAATTGCAATAGAATTTTTTTCAGTGGTAAAATGTGAGAGAAGGTGTTCTGACTAACATATTAAAAATCCCAAAAAATCCCTTTGGTGGAACATGGTGAAAATCGAGTTTTTCTTACTTCTACCTGTAGAAAACCATTGTGGACAAAATGTTCAATTTTTGAAATCATTTTTAGGGAAATGTAACCTACATGATTGGAAAGATTAAACAAAACTATATAAAGGTCAAGTAAACCGTTATATTCAAGTTTGAAGCCAGTTTGTCGTTATTCTAGCTAAAAGTTGGAAAAATAGCGCAAATTAATTGCACAAAATACAAAGTTTTGGTATTTTAAATCTTGTATAACTTCGGATGGATAGGCAAAAGCAGGGTAACCGTTTAATTGATCTATATTTAGTTTTTTCTAATCTTTCCAATGATGCATGTTATATTCGCAAAAAAATAATTTCAAAATTTCAACATTTTGTCTGCAATGGTTTTCTATAGGTAGAAGTAAGAAAAACTCAGTTTTTACCATGTTCCACCAAAGGGATTTTTTGGGATTTTTAATATGTTAATCAGAACACCTTTTCTCACATTTTACCAATGAAAAAAAAATATATTGCGATTACTTTGATCAGGACCATGTACTTATAGTGATTTGACTGGACTAATGCATGGTCAAAACAGTTCAGCTTGAAACATCAGAGTATGAACATACTCATAGGCATGTATATCTAAGTTTGTTTCAAATATGATACAGTGCTAGGCTGTTGTGGCACTGAAAAAATACATCAATCATCATCAAAATAAAGTGACCACAGAGCTGGGGGGGGGCAAGGGGGCATGACCCCCACTCCCCCCTGAGTAAAAGAAAAAAATGCTGAGTAAAGGAAAAATGTCAACTGATATTGTATGATTGGTTAAAATAATCTGACCACAATAATTTTGCTGATCATTCACTTGAATAGGGATTCTTTGAAAACACTTCAATAAATGTAGTGCATGACATGAAGGTACAAAGAATGTCAAATGTTAATATTCCTCAAATGTAAATGAACTTTTGCAATTTATTTTTGATGGATTTAAGACTGCATGTGATTGAATCAACAATATGTGTACAGTGGTTTACCTGTGTCTGCTATAGATTAATGTCAGAGAAATTCAGAAATTAAGTCTTACTTTTTAAACAAATCTTGTGTGAACTCCAGATAAAAGTCTTGTTGCATAAGAATTGTATTTTCTTAACAAGGTATTCAGTTTACAGAAAATAGATGTTAAATTGTGCACTTTTTGCATGTTTGAATTTTGATTCTTTCAAACAAATAAATATGTAATTTTGCAGGAAGGGAAGTATTTATTATAACTGCCCCCCCCTCCACTCACACCTCCTTAAATTTGGAAGAATTTCACAAGGAACTGTCCACAAATAGATTTAATTAAATTTTGTCCTTCTTTGCAGATTTGTTTCCACATTTACTTTAATAAATAATAATCCCCATACACTGCAAATCGGCATATACTCTGCCTTATGAAATTCATTACAGCCTGTGGACACAGAATAGGAAGTTATACCAGAAGCGTAACTCGAGCAAATATTTGTCCGCGTTTTTACAAGCGATTCGTCATCAATCACGCCATCCTGGCTAGTACAACCGGCACTTTGTACCTACCAAATCCTGATAAAAACTTCCGGCTGTACTAGCCAGGATGGCGTGGCCTGACGTGAGCGAGTTAAAATTTTCGTGGACGTCAAACAATAAGGGAAACGACTAGAGTTACGCTTCTGGTATAACTTCCTATCCTGTGCTGTGGAGGAGGTAGATCTGGCCCCTGCCCTGTTCACTATTGCAGACCTAGCCCAGTAAGTTGCACTGCATCCTAATGTGTATACTTGCCACAAATCGACCTCAGAATTTTTCCCTGGCTTTATTGGGTGAATAAAAGTGGGGTGGGGTGCAGTGGCGAAGGCAGCCCGACTATTTGGTCATGCCATGCAAATATGAAATCATTATCATTATTAATTTCTTTAGAAATTCATTGTTTTCATGGTCTATGACCACAGAAATATTTGCATAGTATGACCAAATAGTTGGGCTGGCTTCGCCACTGGTGGGGTGTGAGGTGGACATGTTTTGCCTGACACAGTTTTCAATCTAATTCATGGCATGATCAGTGAAATATACATCTTTGACAAGTTCTGGTGCCGAAACATAGATGCCATTATTATACTTCATTGGTTGATATTAAAATAATGCAGTACTGATGAATTCCATCAAAAACGTTGCAATTATGGTATTGTGCAGACAACCTGAGTCTGTATTCATGCAGTGCATGTGGCGAAATCAACTCTGCATGTGGCTGAAAATTGATGGAAATTGATATTCAATGCATTTCTGAGCCAGTGAATTTGACAGGAAACAGGCTGGAAAAGTCCTTTTCAAAGAGGAACCGTGCAAAATAAAAATGATGTCTTTGGAAAGGACTTTGCGAAAGTCTACCTAATGTGCCCTACTATATATCTAGACTAGTACTTTATATTTTATTCCTGTCTAAAACCATACAACAGTGCCGGATTAACCATATGGCAAAAGCAGCATATGCAGCGGGCCCCGTGCTTCTGGGGGCCCCACGCTTACTCTTCTATTTTTTCCGAATTGTTTGCTCTCTGTTTCAGCGTGGGGCTCAAACAGTGTGCCAGTGTGGGGCCCCAAAGAGCTCAAATCCCCCAGAAAATGTGAGGCCCCAAATTAAATTTAAAAAGCAAGTCACCAAAAAGCAGGGGCCACAAACGTTTTTTTGTTCCCTGTTTTCTAGTGTTTCAGTCAACGCAGGATCCCAAAGGGCCCAAGGTCCCTGGAAAACGTCAGGCCCAAATTAAAAATCGAGGTCCCAAAGAGCGGGGCTCCAAACATTTTTTTTCTTTTCCCTGTTTCAGCGCGGGATCCAAACAACACAGTGCCCCAAAGAAGCAGAGCCCCCAAATAAAAAAAAACGTGAGGCTCCAAAAGCAGGGCCACAAAATTTTTTTTTGCTTCTTTTTTGGACAAGGGGCTCCAAAAAACGAGGCTAAAAAAATCATAGCGGTCAGAAAATTTCAATATTCACAGCTCTCTTCTCCTAAATACTATATGATTGCTTAATTTTGTGGAAGACGGCTATATGGACACTATCATGTTTAGCTATTTTCCCCCTGTAAATAATAATAATGTTAATTGTATAAACTGCGTTGAATTTCAGTTTCTTTTTTTCTTTTTGAAATACAAAATAATATTTTTTAATCTTACTGAATTTGGTGTCTAAAATGCTGTTGGGCGGTTGGTGGGGGGGGGGGGTCAAGGAGCCCTGGTCTGATATTATGCCACAGGCCCCGTGGAATGTTAACCCGGCCCTGCCAGACAATTTTACTTGTCAAGGGGATGGTGCTGGCACTCAATGGGTTAATGAGACCATCTGCACATGTGTCTATAGTTAATCCAATAGCTTGCAGTGCATCCTACTTTATTATTTTGCACTGTCTAATATGCCAGACAATTTTACTCACAAAGGGCAGGTTGTTGGCGCTCAGGGCTAGTTTGCCCAGGAAAGTCAGTTTTCATCCCAACAAGTAGGAATGTTCAGTAATATGAGAATTCTCCGGTATCGGTATACCAATATGATCATACATAGCCAATAAACCGATCGATATTGGTTTCAATACCAATATTTTCAGTATATCGGTTTACCGAACATTCCTACCAACAAGGCTGCAAAGCAGGATGAAGTACATTTGGAGACATGTGGGCAGGTCCAGACCCTGACTTCTGGTAGTTTTACAGTAACAAGATATCACAATCACAATTCACAAACAGATGTCAGATGGAAGTCACTTATATACCACCACTATGATACCACTTACCTGATTACTGCATATATGTGTGATATCAACAAACAGTATTTATTTGTAAAACTAAATTAATATTATAATTTTTTTTACTTTCAAGAAGGGAGGAAACTATGGCATCTTCTTCAGGCTTGCTTCTCTTAGCTTTTGCGTCTTTATTACTCCTGTTCTTTTTGCCCATCTTTTATGATATTTAATATATATATATATATAATAATTTGAAATGAATTCTGATCACAGAACATAAATACGATTTGACAGAACAGAAAATGTAAACAATTCCTGCTGATCACATCCTGACTTTGCCACTTTGGAAACAAACATGACATGCATGATATATCCAATGGAAATCCTAGCCTACGGTGTAATGACGTCAGTTTGGTATCAGAGGTTTGCTATATAAATCATAAATTAGAACAGTTTTTCAGCGTTGGGAGTATAGCTCAGTGGTAGAGCATTCGACTGCAGATCGAGAGGTCTCCGGTTCAATCCCGGATGCTCCCTTCGAATGTTTTTATAAACCTTTATCAACTTTTCTTCTTTGTTTTCTCAACATAGTTTCCAGCTTTAGTTCAATCTGACATCATAATTCGTGAAAATAAAAGTAAAATGTATCAAATAAAATTTAATTTTCTAACAAATTTCTAATTGTTTAAAAAATATCTGGTTGAAAGTCTCGGCCCAAGCCTTCTGTAAACAAACTCGGTCAGTTATATGAAACAAATTGTAAACCTGCATCCTAAATTCCATACTCCGCAGGTAGTTTGCGTTATTTAATATTCATTTATGCATTGTATTTATATATTTCCTACTATTTTTTTAAATTGTCCAGGTAATTAATTGATTACAGCTTCTGGGTACGAGGACAGCTGAACAGCTGATAAAAAGTGATAATTTGTTTTTTAGTGTCTTTATTTCAGTACAACTTCTCGTGTATCCAATTTTGTATGATCATTTGGCTGGCAACGTTACTGATATCTTCGATCGAGTCATGGAGGAGGTCGAAAGCATTCAGGTAAACTTTTAGTGTAAATTTTATGTTTGATTACGAGTTTGTTGTGTTTCCTAAAGAATTGCGATTCATATAGGCAGGCTAGTATACCAGTAGTATTTTAATATGGATGCTTTGATAGTCTGGCTGTTTGGAATGTTGCAAGTTGCAGAGAATCATATGCACAGCACAGTCACGGAAGTCCTATACGGATTTAGGTATTTAGAAGTTAAACCGCAGCTCTGGGGAACATTCTAATATGTACGACTATTTATACTTGTTAAATCAGTTTTGATTTATTGTGAAAGGGTACAAAGTGTATATAAATTTTACAATTTACAGTATAATCATAAAATATAAAGAAAAAGATTTATTAATTGCATAATTTATTTTGAATTTATATAAATTGCATATTTGGCAGTAACAATGTAAGTTATCAATGCAACTATTCTAATATGAATCTGATACTAATTGATGATTAGGAAACCCAGTAACAGTTGTATATTAAACTTGGAGGTTTTGAGTCTTGGCCAGAGAGTCTTGGCTGAAAGCATTCCAATTTTACAAACAAGTTTGGCCATATGGCATTCTGAAGTAGGTACATATATACCCATTCTGAAGTGGGTATATGGCATTCTAAATCAGTACACTATGGCATTTTCAGAATGCAGCTCATTAATTTTTACAGTTATTTCAAAACTGGGGCTAGATTATAGAATACCCGTCCATTTCTGATACTGTTTATTTTGGGGGGATACGGTGATACGCAGTGAATGAAATGACGTAATTATTCGAGTGTTTGGGTAAATATTAAGTTTCAATGATACGGGGATACGGTGATACGCAGTGAAGGAAATTACGTAATTATTCTAATGTTTCGGTATCAAAATAAACGGGGAATCGTTAATCAAATAATTAATCTATATTATCAATAATAAAGGGTTATAAATATATTGTATTTCTCGTTCTTAATAAACCCCGCACAGAATATTACTCATATATTTTATTTCTCGGTCTCAATAAACCCCGCACAAAATATTACTCATATATTTTATTTCTCGTTCTCAATAAACCCCGCACAAAATATTACTCATATATTGTATTTCTCGTTCTCAATAAACCCCGCACAAAATATTACTCATATATTGTAGTTCTCGGTCTCAATAAACCCCGCACAAAATATTATTACTCATATATTGTATTTCTCGTTCTCAATAAACCCCGCACAAAATATTACTCATATATTGTATTTCTCGTTCTCAATAAACACCGCACAAAATATTACTCATATATTGTATACCTCACGTTCTCAACTAAACCGCGCACAAAATATTACTCATATATTGTATTTCTCGTTCTCAATAAACCCCGCACAAAATATTACTCATTATATTGTATTTCTCGTTCTCAATAAACCCCGCACAAAATATTACTCATATATTGTATTTCTCACGTTCTCAACTAAACCCCGCACAAAATATTACTCATATATTGTATTTCTCGTTCTCAATAAACCCCGCACAAAATATTACTCATATATTGTATTTCTCGTTCTCAATAAACCCCGCACAAAATATTACTCATTACTATAAATTTTGCATATCAAATGAGCACGATTTGACCCCTAACCCGCAAAAAAATATTACTCATATATTGTATTTCTCGTTCTCAATAAACCCCGCACAAAATATTACTCATATATTGTATTTCTCGTTCTCAATAAACCCCGCACAAAATATTACTCATTAGTATAATAAACCCCGCACAAAATTTACTCATATATTGTATTTCTCGTTCTCAATAAACCCCGCACAAAATATTACTCATTAGTATAAATTTTGCATATCAAATGAGCACGATTTGACTGCGTATCCCCGTATCATTGAAAAATAATAGTTACCCATTCTCCTTTTAAACTACTCGAATAATTACGTCATTTTAATGACTGCGTATCCCCGTATCCCCGTATCATTAAAAAATAGTAGTTACCCGCGGCATTCTCCTCTTAAAACCTCTTAAACTACTCGAATAATTACGTCATTTTAATGACTGCGTATCCCCGTATCCCCTTATCATTGAAAAATAATAGTTACCCATTCTCCTCTTAAACTACTCAAATAATTACGTCATTTTAATGACTGCGTATCCCCGTATCCCCGTATCATTGAAAAATAATAGTTACCCATTCTCCTTTTAAACTACTCAAATAATTACGTCATTTTAATGACTGCGTATCCCCGTATCCCCGTATCATTGAAAAATAATAGTTACCCATTCTCCTCTTAAACTACTCGAATAATTACGTCATTTTAATGACTGCGTATCCCCGTATCCCCGTATCATTGAAAAATAATAGTTACCCATTCTCCTCTTAAACTACTCGAATAATTACGTCATTTTAATGACTGCGTATCCCCGTATCCCCGTATCATTGAAAAATGATAGTTACCCATTCTCCTCTTAAACTACTCGAATAATTACGTCATTTTAATGACTGCGTATCCCCGTATCCCCGTATCATTGAAAAATAATAGTTACCCATTCTCCTTTTAAACTACTCGAATAATTACGTCATTTTAATGACTGCGTATCCCCGTATCCCCGTATCATTGAAAAATAATAGTTACCAATTCTCCTCTTAAACTACTACTCGAATAATTACGTCATTTTAATGACTGCGTATCCCCGTATCCCCCGTATCATTGAAAAATAATAGTTACCCATTCTCCTTTTAAACTACTCGAATAATTACGTCATTTTAATGACTGCGTATCCCCGTATCCCCCAAAAGCAAACACTATCAAAATTCAAAAGTGGCCGGGTATTCTATAATCGCTCCGATATTAATTTAAACTATGTTTGAGAAAAATTCTGTTATAAAATCTTTTTTCAGATTAATCAGGTAAAGAGTAAGATACCTGGCATATCAGAATATAAGTTCTACCAACCAAAAAGAATAAAAAGATCAAAAAACAACAATAGAAATTATAGAATATAAACTCCATTTAAACTCCACTCCTTAGCTTGGCGCCATATTGAATTTCGCGGTCGCGCCGGTAAAGGCCTGGGGACTAGGTGCTCTACCGTATCTGAAATAGCCTCATCCTCGTCCCCAGGCCCAAGCTCGGGCGGCCCTCACAGTGGCCCTGGGTCAGGCTGTTGAGCTTCAGCGGAATTCCGACGCAGAGGCTTGGTCGCACAGCATATGTATTACTCCCTAAAAACATGGCGACCGCAATGAATGCAACTATAGAGGAACGAATACTACAAGAAGCAATAAATTTTGCACTTACAAAAACGAATAACACTCACATTAAATTAAAGGAAGAGCAGAAAGAAGCTGTTTGTCAAGTAGTAAATGGAAGAGATGTTATTGCCGTATTACCAACTGGGTTTGGGAAATCTTTAATATACCATCTTTTGCCTTATATGTTCGACTATGTTAATTCGAAAAGAAGAAATATTTCTGCCGTGTGGCCAGAATCAGTTGTAATTGTTATATCCCCTTTAAACGCACTGATGGGCGATCAGATAGAAAAGCTAAAAATAGACATGGGTGTTGAGGCAGTTGTTTTACGCCATGATGATCAAGAAATGAAAGGTGTGTATAAGTATAATTTATAAAATACTTCATTTTGTTATTTTTATATAATACATAATATATGTATAGACCCTTGCCTTTTTGCATTTTCTGGCAGGCATATATCTTTATGAAATTCCCAATAGAGCTTATGGTGATATGTATTGTATCAATTTAATTGTATGTGCATCACAATATTATGGAGAACATTTATAATTAATACTTCACATGTTTTCGCTCGCTACTCTAGTAGTTTAAATATTATCATGGTTACCTCAAGTAACCTTTGTTTTACCATGGATGATTAATTAATGACTAATTTACCTCATTGCTAAAATAGTAAAATATCGTCCCACAGGATGATTAGTTTATACTATTTGTCCCTCATCTTTAGCCATAACCTCCTATATTAATGGTCATTTAAATATTTAACAGACATGAATAATCAACCGTAACCTCATTAATGAACATCCCAGTAGTCATTAATATAAAAAAGCAAACACGCCTTTTCATTTCAACCTATTCAATTGAATAAGTTCTCAGTAGCTATGATACCGGTATTACAAATCGATATAAGCATGGCATTACAGTCAATTAGCGATGAAATGTCCCTCAAGCCTCGAGAGGTTTAATAAAAGTCCCAAGGCCCACACTGAACCGCTTTCGGGTACGTTTAATCGCTAATTGACCTGAGCCCCATGCTATTATTATGCTATTTTTAGCACTAATAATGTCAAGGATAGACTACTGTAACAGTCTTCTATTTGGTGTCACAGATGTACATCTGTCTAAACTACAACGGCTGCAAAATACAGCAGCACGTCTTATCTGTTCTATCCCTAAACATGATCACATCACTCCGACTCTCATCAAACTACACTGGCTTCCCGTTCGATTAAGGATCAAGTTCAAAATTGCCATGCTTGCTTTTAAATGTATCCATCAGTATGCACCTCTCTATCTTGTCGATCTTTTAAAAGTAAGAAAGACATCGTGCTATAGTCTAAGATCTAACGAAGGCACACTGCTTGAAGACTACATTACAAAAACAAAGAAAACACTCGGTGACAGAGCATTTGTAACCTCCGCTCCAAAAATCTGGAATGAATTACCTATGTATATTAGAAATCTGCATAACTTTAGTATTTTCAAGAAATTAGTTAAGACTTATTATTTTGAAGAAGCCTTTAATGTAAATACTTCATGTAACATATAATCTATATAATCTTCTTTATATTTTTAGTTAGTAACCATTCAGCATAGAATAATTTTAGTGTAATTATGTTTTGTGATGCGCATTTGATCATATACTATAACATGTTAATTTGCGCAATATAAATATTAAATATTATTATTATTATTACTTATAATAAATGAATGAGCGAAAACATGACTTATATTACAGTATACCTGATTGCCATGAACTCACAAACATAAACTTTAAATTACATGACCTAATGACCTTAACATATATTTATTCTTTTGTATATTAATTAATATTAGGTCTAGAGCAAATAGTATAGTTTTGGTTTACCTCAAAAGGTTGTCACTACAGTCTGTTTCATCTGAGAGGAAAGAGACTGTAGTGAAACCTTTTGAGCTATACCAAAACTATAATATCAGGCCTAGTATATTTATAAAACAGCAATGTCAGTTACATTTTATAATAAATTATGAATAAAAGCCACAAAAAGAACAGGCTAATACTTTCGGCAGCAATATTGTCCTTAACTGTTTGTAGAGAACTTTTCAAACTGAAAGCGTCTTTACGATTGGGTGAAGCAGCAAAAACAAGCATATTATCCTCCTTTTAGGGAACAAAAAACAGTGAATGTGTGGTTGTCCCAGCTTTGCCTTCCATTTTCCGGGTCAGGGGGTATGGGGCTCTACATTGACTAGTGCATTATTTTATAAACACATGATTTTCGGAAAGTTATGCTGTAAATAGCATAAATTTGTTTGTTACATGTAAACAACTATTTTTTACTAAATTATATGTTTTGAATTAGATATCAAGGGAAGGCAAAAACTGGTGGAAAATCGGTTGATATTTTGTCATCCAGAGGTATTGTAATATTAAAAAAATTTTAATTTATGAAATAACTTTAAATCATTGTTAGTATAAACAATGATTGATCAAAAATCTAAAAAATGTAAACCCCAAAAATCAAAATAGCAATTCTTTTTACAAGCTCAACAAATGTTTCTCAATTAAAATTCAATGGTATATCATACAGTATCACACAAATATATTATAATAAAATATTGTTCTTTAAATATCTTGTGACATAACTTGTATAAATCCAAGTGCCCATACGAGAGGAAAGTAAATGCTCTTACATCTGTTTGCCCAAAACAACACTACTATTGTCTGGAATTTAACAGCATAAATATTATTTCAATCATTATCTAATATTATTTGATACTTCAAGGAGAAGCTCATGCATGGATACCATTTTAATGTGCAATTTAATATGTCATAGGTTGTAGTAAATAACCGAGGCATTCAGAAAGAATTCCAATCGAAAGAATTTCAAAAAAGAGTTAAATGTATTGTTATAGATGAAGCACATCTTGTTTCTGAGTGGTATGTGTGGAAACTAATTATTTTTTAACATTTGCCATATGAGAGAATATAGTACCTTATACTCTGCATAATTAATAACTCTGCCTATCTCATATAATAGTCTCTTGTCATGAGATATCTGAAAGCGGTGAGTATGCAGAGAAAATGATATAAGGGCATGATTAATTTTTAATGCTTTAGACTTGTTCAAATTAGTGCAAAACATGGAATACAAATTTACTGAATATATCAGTTTCTGTATTTCTGCATGTCCTCTAGTTATTCAAAAGCTTTATAAAAAATACATTTATACAGAAAAGATTTCCAGAAAAAATATTTTTAAGCTCTAGGAAATAGTAAAAACCTGCTATTGCTATTAAATATTTGTTTACTGCTGTCGATATGATGATATTTTCATGTAACAATGACAGGAAAGTTGCCAATAAAGGTGTGTTTTTCCTAAAAAGAATATTACTATTCTGATAACAACCAATGAATTACAAGAGATCGAAAAGTAACAATACATGAGCCCACATGTGTGGTCAACAGGATTACTCTTCCAACTTGCAGCACTAATTATGCACAATTTCAGCAGTCAAATTGTAGTTTTAGTTTTATCACTGGTGTGATTGTTGATAAAAAAAAATTATGTTCTTTTGTGGTCCCAGAAAATAAAATCTCTTTCCCACCCCTGAATATTCACATACTGCAAATCATATTTTGGTTTAACTGACGCTTTTCTTTTTCTCTTTAATTAATTGCTTTTGAGCTATTGAATGAACTATTTTATAATCACTGCCTGTACATGTATATACAGTATATGTGAATGCAGTAAAAAAACTAGCATTTGATGTTAATGTAAATTTAATGGTATTAGTAGGATGCAATTTCTAACTGGGCCAACACAATCCTGCTACAATTGGGAAAAACAATAGAAGAGGATCAAGAGTTAGGGGCATTAAGTAAAAGATTTAAAAACTGCAAATGATTTGTATGTTAAACAGTCAATTGGCAATAAACTGCAGCTTACTGTATTTAGACCCTTAACCTTTACATTTAGGCCCTTATGTAGGCAGGGTTTTTTCAACACTGGGCATATCGATTATTTTAGCAGCTGCTTGTGAACAAGTTATACAGATATTTCACAGCACACTCCTTATCAGGGCTTTTCAGTGACTGGTTACATTGTGAATAGATAGATAGAACTGGGCTGACGTGAAGCAGTGACTGTTTATATGAGTCATTTGCAACTTATTAGATCGCCTCTTTTCGCTCGTATAAATGGCCCTATTGTCCCATTGTCGTAATATGATCTATAATAAATTACGTTTGTTGGCCACAATACACTTGTCATTGTCGTTGTCGTTGTGATATAGCTTAATGTTCATAATTTACTTTCTTTACAGGGCGACCTTTAGACCAGCATATGGACAGTTAAGTGTGTTGACCAGCTTTTTTCCCATGGTACCCTTTGTGGCGCTTACAGCTACTGCCACTAAGAAAACATGCAGGCTCATACAAGAATCTGTCTGTTTACGAAATCCAGTCCTTGTGAGTGCGACTCCGGACCGTCCGAATATTTACCTCGCAAGTTTCAAATGTGCTGCAACTGGATATGATAAACTTTGTGAAATTTTGCAACCTTTTCTGAATGAGTTGTGTACGAGAAAAATCAACATGCCCATGACCTTATTTTATTTTCGCTCTCTGGAGGAATGTGGACAAAGTTTCCTCATATTTGCCAACAAAATGGGAGCTCAGCAGTACTTTCCGGTGGGAGCAGAACAAAAAGCATCAAATCGATTATTCGCCCAATATCATGCTCATTATCCTAGCAGCGAGAAGGAAAATTTAATAAAAGCCTTGACGTCACAAGTGTCACCAACACGAGTAATATTTGCGACGATTGCTTTTGGCATGGGTATTGACCTCCCTAATATAAGAAAAGTAGTTCATGTAGGACTTCCAAACACAATGGAGGAATACTTTCAGGAGGTGGGCCGTGCTGGACGAGATGGGCAGTATGCTGAAGCTCTTACCTTTTACGATTCTTATAATATTCGCAAGCATCCGCATGGTGTACAAAATGACATGATTCAACTCGTAACATGCATGGATCGCTGTAAACGCGAAATTGTGTTAAATTACTTTGGTCACAAATCCGAACATAAACATAATCCTTTGCATCTTTGCTGTGATTTTCACAAGTCTATTTGTACTTGCACAGATTGTGAAAGCAGTAAAACTGTTGCGGACGTCAAACACGATGAAGTGGAATCGTCAAGCCATCCAACACTTAAAGCAGTTAGGGAGTTGTCTAACAATGCTAAAAATGTTCTTCGCGAAAGGTTGTTTCGCTATCGAGAGTCCTTGGGAAGTAGCAGGTCATGTGTTGGAAGTGTAAGCTTTTCAACAGGATTCAGTATTGACCTAATTAATGAAAGTGTGAAACATTGTGAATATATGGACAGTGTTGAAGCAATCGAACAACATTTACCGGTGTTTTGCAAAGAACATGCTGAGGTTATTTTCAGTTTGATCGAAGAGGTATATGCAGATGATATATAAACATCTCTCAACGGTACCAATGGACTGATTGAAAGCATTCAAGCAAGTAAAATAATAACTTCAACAAGAAAATACACCTACATTATAAATTCATGGTCATATGGTGGTGATGACGAAAAAGGTTAATTTTCTAGATGTTTGGTGACAATATAGTTAGACGATAGGAACCCGCTATATATGATTAAAGGAATACCGAATGGTTTTCCGTGCAGGATTGCGTGACCCATGCAAGAGGGATGTCGCGAGACTTTCGGAAAGCGTTAAGTCGAGCAACATCCGTAGTGCATGGATCACGCTATCCTGCTTGGAAAACCATTTGGTAATTGTTTTATAAAATAACTACAGTGAAACAATGACATTTTGAGAATCCCGCTAAAATCCCGCGAAGGCATTTTAATTCCTCGTGCAGGATAGCCTGATCCTGCACGGCTATTGACCAATCAAATTGCGTGTTTCACTGTAGTTATTATATAAAGTGTTTTCCTAGCTTTTCGGTATTTGTTTTAAGTTTCCATGGTCTTCATCATGTATGTATGTTGTAATGTTGTAAAACATTGCCATTTTACTTTTTTCACAGGTCTTCACTCTCAACGTCATGCAGAGACATCCGTGTTTTCTTCTTCGGAACTTTCTTCCTTCTCATCATTTATCGCCATGTCAGAATGTCTGTTCGTTAACAATCGTTTGTCGTGCTGATTAAAATTAAAACAACTTCAACAAGAAAAAACATTATAAATTCATGGTAGTGATGACGTACAGCAATTAACATACAATGCAGGTAATGTTTCCGCTTTCAATATGTTTAATGCCATTAGCTAGGCGAGATAAATCCGTTAGATATTATAGTGTTTTCTTGTAAACTTAAAACATGCAACTACCGAAAAGCTAGGGTCTTCGTATATATGTTGTAATGTATATTGATGAAAAATATTGCCCTCTTACTTTTTTCACAGGTCCTCACTCTCAACGTCAGAGACATCCGTGTTTTCGTCTTCGGAACTTTCTTGCTCCTCACCATTTATCACCAGTTCAGAATGTCTGTTCGTTGATAATCGTTTTTTGTGGTAATTTAACCATTCAGTGAATGCCACGATGTTAAGCTTATCAAGTGGGCTTTTTGAAATCTTTTGAAATGCACTGTGACACCTTCCTTCTTTGTGGCAAAAAGGTTGTAACGTGGATAAATTCTTTATCATTTCTTTCTCATCATCTTGTCTGTTGGCATGAGTATGTGCTGTTGATTCTTTGTGAATGCCACTAACTGTGTCGAAATTATCCACAGTTACCTGTAATCCAAAAGCTGCCGAAGATCCTGTTTGTATAGCTTTAAGTGTTTTGTTGCCACAAAGTCCTTTCAATATACGTTTGTTGCATTGGACAATGTGCTCTTGCTTTAGATCATTTGCGACATTCCTTCCGGCCCCACCTTTCAAATTGACAAATTGACCATTGATAACTCTGCTTGCGACTTTCTCTGAGTACAGAGCTTTCGTAAACGAAATGAATCTCATAATTTCGTAAGCATACTTCATAGAACGCGATCGCGACCTAAAATACAGCATTAACAATTTCCAATTTCTTAATGATCTTTCTCCATCGCCTTCCTTTTCGGTGTCATTTAATTGCATTAAAAGTGTTCCAAGTTGGATAACGTGCAACCCATAGTTAAATATTCCATCTTCCTTCGCAGTTGAAGGAATTTCAGAAACAGGGGATGGGAGCTTGCAATTGGCGTTATGCGATTCAGCTGTTGCAGCAGAAATTTCGGCGGACGATTGGCTGATATTGGCATGAGATGCTAGATCTTGTTTGTGTTTTATTATTAGTGCTTCAGGCCATACTCGAAGCTGACGTACTTGTAGTGGAGGCGATGCTTTATTCTCTAAGCCAGGTACAACATACTCGATACTTACAAACTTAAGTGGGATGTGTGTTGGTATAACTTGAGTGGAAGGAATCAAGCGTCTGTCTGCAATTTTGCCGATGGCCACCAGTAACGTCAATCCTCCTACGTACATCTTTACTATATCACCTTGGAGACGGCAAAACAAATTGCGATTAACCGACAGTTTTAATGAATGTTGTTATATATATATATCTAATATGATTGACTAGGCAGTCTGACAATAATCTCAAACATTAGGCCAATGTGTATAGTAGGTATTTATAAACTATATAGTATTTCGATTTGTTGATAACTACAGGCAGGAGTTGGAGAAAAGTATCAGTTGACATTCATTTCTTTCTTTCAGTTACCGACATAACATATATATAGTTTAAGATTTGATAAATACCTGTGTTCAATTCTTCTTGATCTTGTTCTGGAATTTCCAAGTTTGCTGTAAAATTACGCTGACGTGTAACGTTTTCTATACAAAAAATCATACCATTACTCAAATAGTCAACTGTAACTTATACCCTGCATGCATGCATTTCGTATAGTGCATGCTATTCTCGTATGCAAAGACAAAGAAAAGAGATAATCGTATTGAATCCGATCGCGTAATATAAGGCAACAATAAATTATATACTTGCCTTTCCTGATTACTTTTTCTGCATCTAACTCAACCATTACATACTCATCAACAAATTTCCCGACGACTTCTTCTAAATATTCTTTCTTTTTCTCCTTAGCCGAATCTGGACTTGGTAATTTTATGTTCTGTGGAGATATGTCATTGAGAGACTTGAAACCCGCCCATGTCATAAACGCTGAACAAATATATGCTTTAGTAGTTGACAAAAATAATGCTTCAGCACTTTGGTAGTTCTTCTTTACTTTATGTGGAACATTGACCAGGTGGAACAGTTGGCGAAAGTGATATAATGTCCCTATGTCTCTGCTTGATTTCTTGTTGTACAAAAGTTCCCATACGTACTGTATGTAAATAAAATTAATCAATGAACTTAATCAATAAACGTGTATGCACAAGCTAAAATACGAACGAAATACGTGCATGCACAAACACTCGCCTTGCTGACAAAACCATTATATTTTCCGAACATTAAGGTAGTGGTCAGGTAACACGATAATTTTATTAAGAATAATTTTTAGTTTGAAAACATCCCCCCAAAATATCACTTTTAATTACACGATTATCAATGTTATTATAAGTTATTGTACGTAATATTACAGTATAAGCTTCAATTTAATTAAAACGTCTTAAAATGTTCTTAAAAGTGAACTGCCTTTTATCGATAAACTTTGAGTTTGAAATAAAATGATTTCAAATTATCGCATGCAAGTAACTTTGCTTTCCTCTTTATTTAAAAATTTTAATATAATAAAAAGGGTAATTAATAAATAAATAACACTGAAATTCAGACTTCGCTAATGCTTTCCTTTCCCTGGGGCTAAACAGCCGTGCGGAATTAATATCCTCGCCCGGGACAAGGTTTGTGCATTGCATCATAGATTATAGATCATACCAGATGTCTCACTGTGTATCTATCCCTATGATTTTCGTATCCGCGATTTTCGCGAGGCTCCAAAATGGCGCTTACTGCCAAAATGCGTGATTGCTCACGTTTCATGGCGTGGATTACACTTACTGCCAAAATGGCGGCCAACGCGTGCTCATAAAAAATCGCGGACACAATTTTGGCTGAGTGAGACATCTGGTATAATCTATCATCTGTGCCCAGATGTCTCACTGTGTATCTATCCCTATGATTTTCGTGTCCGCGATTTTCGCGAGGCTATCACGCCATCTGGTACAATCTATCATCTGTGATTGCATGTCCTATTAACAGGTTGTGAGTGAAATTTGCAACCACCGAAAAGTTAATTTCTTGCCGGAATAGTAAATTAATTAATTTAGTAAGTTTGACTTACCCCGAGAAAAGCTTGTTTGGCATGCCATGTCGCTGGTTCCTCAACAATATTTTCAAATCGGTTGCAAGGGCTGTCACAACCTGCTCTTGCCTTGCGTGCGCCCGTGACACGTTCCCTGCCTAACAAGTCACCAGCCAAAGGAAATTGCTTTCCTGAAATGAAAACATGAAGAAATTTAGTGTATATGCATGCTATAATTTTATATCATTTTTACGCGGACGAGAAGACCCTGTATTCCTCAGCCAGCCAGCCAGCCAGCTTGGTTAAATTATATCACTTTAGAAAGTATCGACACATATTGTCAAGTACTCATATCTCAGAGATGGCGTGTGAAATGTAAGAAATCAGATCAAGCATAATCTTATGTTAGATATTTCATCTCTGCTGTTGGGCATAGTGTGGAAACAGTACATAACGGTATTATTTGGTGAAAGGAAATTATACCTGCAAAAACTTTCTCCATAAGTTTAAGCTTCTCAGTTGGCGGAAGTTTGGTAACATTAACTCCGTCCGGGGCGTATACTTTGAGTAGAAATTCTTCTAACCAGTCCAAATAGTCGCAAACTTCAGCGTGTTTGATTTGGTTGAATGGCACGACTGGGAGATTGATGATCGTTGACGCCTTTTCCATTTCCTTAGAATACTTGTGACCGATGTGTTCTTGAGTGACAACTTTCAGACAACGTAGAGATTCAAAGAATTCGACAAGTACTCTTCCAACAATGATTACCATTTCTGCACGCATACTCTTTAATTCGGTTTCATTTAATAGATAATTGACGTTGTCAAGTTTGGTCAAATCGTCGACAATCGGTTTTGTGTCGTCAAGATCTTTTGATGATACGCGATCAAAAGTGATATACTGTGCGATCCAATGATAATCTGAGTTTTGATGGTTGCTTAACATGATATTCGCCAATACTTTGAAATCAAAATTATCAAATACCACTCTAATTTCATGGCCCTGACTAACCATTTTTCTGACTTCAGGTACTAGATTATCGGATATAGCACTTATTGTTAGGCTGTAAGCACTTCGAGTTTGCGAAACACCCATAGCTCGTAGTCGATCAAATGTCTAAAGAGTTAAAAAGAGAAATTAAGTTATTTAAAGTATTTAGCAAATAGAAACAGTTAGATTTAGTAAATTCACATCATGGTCCTGCATGTCGAAACTAAACGACCATTATGGAAAACGAACTTTAAAAGATTCCTTCCCCTACGCGGGGATTTCGCATTCCAGTGGACATGTCGATAGAAATATTATAAGGAAAGTTAACTTACTGTATACTATGTTTGTGATGTTACTCTGTGCATCCACAGCAGGCAAGCTGAAAAACTAGTGCGTGCATAGGCGTACGGGACGGGGGGGCAGGGGGGGCAACTGCCCCCCCAAACAGATTACAAAGTCGAAAATTCGGGCAAATGTTGAACAAAAATCGGGCAAAAGTCGGGCAAAAAGTAGTCAAAACAAGAAAATGTCGCCGAATAATAACACCAGTTTGTTGGGCAAACAAAGCCAGTTGGGCAATATTTTTTTCCCAGTCGGGCAATATTTGTTTATTATAAAAATAAATGGGACAATTCTGTCAATTTTGTGGGGAATTATGTAAATTGTTCGATTTTTGGGAAATTATTTTTTGATGTTTCGAAAAATTTTTGTATGTCCGAAAAAATTTTTGACCCCTTAAATGGTACACTGACCGAAATTTTTTTGGCGACGGGGGGGGGGGGGGGGGGGGG